>ML803430.1:91600-102063 GCA_009831015.1 Picea engelmannii | reverse complement strand
ATCACCAATTAATTTAGAATACACACAGTGATCCTCTTTGCTTCTTGTGAAGCCAAGTCCCAGCATATAAGTATCAAATTTTTTATACCACATCCTTGGTGATTGTTTTAAACCATACAAGGACTTTTTCAGCTTGCATACCAACTCCTTCTTTCCTCTCACAGCATAACCTTCTGGTTGCTTCATAAAGATTTCTTCTTTCAGATCCCCATGCAGGAATGTTGTCTTCACATCCATCTGTTCTATTTCAAAATCAAATGCAGCAACAACAGATAACAGAAATATTATAGAGGTTAACTTGGCAACAAGAGAAAAAATCTCACCAAAATCAATTCCCTCAACCTGGGAATAACCCTTTGCTACTAATCGAGCTTTGTATTTCTCCACTTTTCCTTCTGCATTCAGCTTATTTTTAAATACCCATTTGCTGTCAATGGGCTTTCTTCTAGTTGGCAAATCCACTAGATCCCAAGCCTCATTCTTATCCAAAGATTCCATTTCTTCTTCCATGGCCCTTTTCTAGAGTGACGCAAACGTGCCACCCAGGGCACGTACGCTCCCACAGAACCTCCTTTTCCTTTGGCCCAAAGAACTAAATTTCTCTTCAACTTCCTTATCGGAAGTTCTCAATACCCACAGAATGCCTCTTATGATCTCCCTACTCCAAGTCAGGAAATCAGACCTCGCGTGATCGCGAGTCTTGAACTCACGGGATCGGTACTTACAAATCCCCGAACCCCGATGAATATCCACCACGTATTCCTTTCTCTTGTTGGGAATTCTCCTGTCGAGAAATCAGCACTGGCACTATCATGAATCACTTACCTCACGGATTCCCGACTCCCGATCCCCGATGGCACCTTCTCCTCTCCTTAGCTCCCTATGGCTAACTCCTTCTCATGCGACCGGCGTGTCCACGGGACCATGTGCTTTCCCCTGTCGGAATTTTGGAATTCGCGGAATTGAAATGCGTAGAAATCACACCCGCAGGATCTCTGATCCTCCGATTCCCGATGACACCTGGCATTGATCCACTGCAAGGATCGACCTTCCAACACCTGTCTTATGCCCTGGGGCCTATGGCCCATGCTCCAGTGGTGATCGGGAAATCGCGTTTCGGGATATCGCGATTCCCGGAACCCTTGTTCACAGACCTCTCCAAGTCCCGATCTCCGATACGGATGACACCTTTCCTCCACTGAAGTGATAACACTGTGGGACCGTCGCACTTTGGGATTTCACGACTTCTCCTATCGTGAGTTTCTCGTCACCGAGAATCCCGATATGCCGATCCCCGATGCACGTGCAAACTCTCTCCTCCACGTCACCGCCTCCTCGTCGCTCTATCGGGTATCATGAAATCATGATTTCTAATGCAACAAGCGCGTTGTATGCGGAAACCCTGAAATGTTGAACCCCGATTCTTTCAAATCCTCGGACACGTGTCCCTCAAATCAACGGCTCCAACCGTTTCGGGAAATCGCGGATCACGATTTCAATGCGCAAGAGTTTCATGACTCCGGAAACCCCGGTATTCCGAACTCTGACTCTCTAGGATCTCTCGCCACGTGTCCCTGCTGTTTGGAAGGCTCTGATCCTATCGGGAAATCGAGGATCGTGATTCCTACATGCGAGAGTTCTATGCCTCGATAAATTCCGATGCTCCAAATGTCGACTCATCAGGATCTCCGACCACGTGTCCTCGCCGATGGAAGGTTCAAAACTCCCATCGGGAAATCGCGGATCGCGATTCAATTATGTGAGAGTTCTATGTCCTCGGAAACCCCGATTCTCCAATGAGCTGAACCCCGATGACTCCCTGGTTCCTTGACACGTGTTCTGCCAAGATCAACGGCTGAGATCTTTTCTTGGGGTTTCGAAACTCGCAAGGTCTCGATTCTCTAGCTTAACAAAACCCCGATGAAACTAATATCCCGATGAATTTGGTCGGGACTTCTCCTTTGTACCCTGGGCTTAACCCCGGCATAACTTCTCGAGATCTAACGACTAATGGGATTTCACGACTTTCCTCTGCGAATCCTGACCGTCGATTTCTCTCCTTCCCTCTGAAGAACTTCCTGGAATGGAAATCTCCTGTGCTCTAGGTTGACGATGTCACGAAGGCGCTATACCTCCTGAGCTTTTCCACTCTGCTTCTTCAGAGGAGCTTGTGCGCACTCCTTGCGCTCAACATTCAATAACTTCCCAAGTGTTGATTCCTTCCGACTCTGCGCACTCCTGCAGCAACAGTCTTCGATTTCCCTTTGCTCAGATTCATAACTATGACTTCTTCTTCAGCCTGCACACTCCTTGCACGGCTTCAACAACCCACTTCTACTTCTGAGAGATTTGAGAACAAGAGTTTAACTCCTTGAGCTTCCTGTCAATGCACTCCTTGCAGACGACTTCAACTACACTCCTTACAGGACTCCTTGCTAAAAAGGAGAAACAATCATAACTCACTTCACCTCCTCTCAGACTTCTATCTTAACACATGAAATCATACGCACAGCATAACAACAATTCCTAACATGAAGAAATGTTCATAAACAGAGCATTCAACACACATACACAGAGAATAACACAATAGCCATGAATCTGAATCAACTTCTTCTATTAATTCAAGATCTATACATGGATGTCTTCTACAGTTCTCTGCTGCTCTACTATGCTCTTCCCTTCTCTGAATTATGCTAGTTGGCTTATGTTACAATGTGAAATGAGGGTGTCTATATCCGTTCTCCCCCCTTCCTTCTAGAACTGTCTAATCTAAGAATTCAATAATATCTACCTGCAACTACTACTATAAATGCCTCTGTCTATCTCAGACAAGAGCGTATGGATCGAGGTCTGATTACATTCTTACCAAGGCACCTAAATTAAATGATCTCATTTATATTCAGCGCATCAACTTCAAGAGAAAATTTAAAAATTCAAAAACTTGCACTGGATGTCTTCCAACTGACTTTCTGCTTCCACGTTGGCTTTCTTGTCGTGAGGGATGCTCCTGCATTATACTCCCTCGCTTGAAAATTTTCATGGGCTCCTGTCCATGAGCTCCTACACGGTATGTCCATGCTTCAAAATTTTTGCTTCAGTCTCCCAGTTGGCATGTTCAACTGGGTGTCCCTTCCACTTGACCAAATATTCAAAATATTCTTTCCTCCTGGTTTTCTTACCCATTCTTTTATTCAGTATCTGCTCCATCTCTAGATTCTCTGCAACTGGCATCTGCTTCTGCCACTAGACCTTTGGTTGATCATCACCTTCTTCTCCTGCTTCATCAGCTCTATATGGATATAAATCTGAAACATTAAATATCAGATATATTCCAATACCCTCTGGTAACTCGATCTCATAAGCATTCTCTCCCATCTTCTTCAAGACCTTGCATGGTATGATTTTCTTCATCTTTAGCTTGTTGTATGTTCCTCTTGGGAACCTTTCCTTCCTCAAATGTGCCAGAACCAGATCACCAACTTTGAACTGAAGTTGTCTCCGATGTTGATCTTCTCTGCGCTTGTACTCCTGATTTGATTTCAGTAGTCGCTCCTTCACCCTACTATGAAGTTCTTTCATTGCTTCAACAAATTCTCCTGGACTAGCACTGCTAGTATCAGTCTATTCTGAATCCCTTAGTTCAGACACTCCTCTTGGTTGCATTCCATATACAATCTGAAATGGACTTTTTCCTGTGCTCATGTTCACTGAGTCATTGTAAACAAACTCTGCTTGCGGTAGTATGCTATCCCAGCTGCTATGGTGCTCTGTCACCAAGCTCCTCAACAAATCTCCCAGACTTCTGTTGACCACTTCTGTTTGTCCATCCATCTGAGGATGATAAGCATAACTAAACATCAAATTAGTTCCTAGCTTCTTCCACAATGTTCTCCAGAAATTCCCTATGAATTTTGTGTCCCTGTCCGATACTATGCTTCTCGGCAATCCATGGAGTCGAACAACCTCTTTGAAGAACAAATTTGCGATAAGAGTCACATCGCTAGTCTTCCAGCATGGGATAAAATGTGCCATTTTGGAAAACCTGTCAACCACCACAAAGATCGAATCATGTCCTCTTTGCGTCCTAGGCAATCCCAATACAAAATCCATGCTAATTTCATCCCACAGCCTATCAGGTATTGGCAATGGTTGATAAAAACCCGCATTCTGTTTCCTTCCTTTTGAATGTTGGCAAACTCTGCATCTATCCACAAACTTCTTAACTTCTGACCGCATCCCTGGCCAAAAGTATGACTCGCTCAGCTTTGCAAATGTCTTATCATGGCCAAAATGCCCTGCCAAGCCTCCGATGTGCTTCTCCTTCAACAAGTTCTCCCTCATGGAGCAATTTGGAATACACAGTTGATTGCCTTTGAACAACAATCCATCCTGGATCATATACTCTATCCAATGGCTTCTGTCTCTGATAACTGGATTCTCAGCTACTTCATAAGCTTCCTTGAAGTCTGAATCATCTGCATACATGTCCTTGAGATCCTCAAAGCCTAACGTCATGACTTTGAACTCCTGCAATAACAAACACTTCCTTCTCAAAGCATCAACAACTTTGTTAGCAGTACCAGAAATATGTTTAATTACAAATGTAAAATTTTGCATGTATTCTACCCATTTAACATGCCTCTGATTCAACTTCTCCTGTTGAGTTACATACTGCAATGCATGGTTATCACTATATAAAATAAATTCTCTTGGAATCAAATAGTGTCTCCATTTCTTCAATGCTTGTATGATGGCATAGAATTCTTTATCATATGTGGAGTATTTCTCTTTTGCCTCATTCAGATTCTCGCTGAAATATGCAATCGGCCTATCTTCCTGGCTCAAGACCGCTCCAATTGCAAACCCACTTGCATCACATTTCACCTGAAATGTATTTTGAAAATATGGCAACACCAAAACCGGTTTCTCTGTAATCTTTCGTTTCAAAAAATTGAAACTCTTCTCAGCCTCTTATGTCCAATGAAAAGATTTATGTCTTTTCTTGACTGTTTCCATCATTGCTGCACTAATTCCACTGAAATTCCTGATGAATTTTCAGTAGAAACTAGCCAGTCCATGAAAACTCCTCACCTCGAAAATATTTCTCGGTGATGGCCAATTTTTTATTACCTCCACCTTATTTGGATCCATCCTCAACTCATTTGCAGATATAACAAAACCCAGATAAATGAGTTTTGTCTTCATAAATGAGGATTTCTTCATGTTTATCAACAACTTCTCCTGCTGTAGCTTCTTCATCACAATATCCAAATGCTCCAAATGTTCATCCTTTGTCTTGCTGAAAACCAATATGTCATCCAGATACACAATGACAAATTTCCTGATGAATTCCTTCAACACTTCATTCATTAACCTCATAAAGGTACTTGGTGCATTCGTCAAACCAAACGGCATGACAAGCCATTCATACAAACCTTCGTTTGTCTTGAATGTTGTTTTCATTCGTCACCTTCTCTCATACAAATCTGATGATATCCACTCTTCAAATCTATCTTTGAAAAACAATTTGCTCCACTTAAGCAATCCATCAAATCATCCATTCTTGGCAATGGGAATCTATACCTGATAGTTATCTTGTTTATCGCCCTTGAATCAGTGCACATCCTCCAGCCTCCATCTTTCTTTGGACTGAGTACTATTGGAACAACACACGGACTCAAGCTTTCCCTGACCAAGCCTTTGTCCAACAACTCCTGGACCTGTCTTTTAACCTCTTCATTCTCCTACGGCGTCAACCTGTACGCGGATTTATTTGGCAGACTAGCTCCTGGTATGAGGTCTATATGGTGACTCACGCTCCTCATCGGTGGCAACGAACGAGGTAGTTCGTCCACTACAATATCAGTGAACTCTTCCAGCAGTTCCTGAACTTCTCCTGGTAAATCGTCCACTCTTGTGCTAGTCAGAACAATTCTCGGTTTTCTGACCACAAAGAATTGTGGATCCTCCTTCTTCTTAACTTCTGTAAAAAGTTCCTTCCCACTCATGAGAAGTACTATGTTGTTTACCTCCGGCTTCACCTCTTTATCTTCAATTGGACACAACATATGAGTTCTCCCATTCTTTTCCAGGGTATATGTATTTTTCCTCCCATCATGAACCCTTCTATCATATTGCCATGGTCTACCCAGCAATAAATGACAGACATCCATAGGAATAACATCACATAAAATCTTATCATTATATCCTCCTATCTTAATGTCAACTAAGCACTATTTAGTGACATTTACCTGATGTCCCTTCTGTAGCCATGAAACTTTGTATGGTTCCGGGTGATCAGTTGTCTCCAGCTCCAGCCTTTCTACCATCTCAGTTGAAACGATATTATCGGTGCTTCCACTGTCCACAATGACTTTGCACGCCCAACCCTTGGTCTTGCAAGCAGTCCTAAAAAGACTGTTCCTCTGTGCTGGATTCTCCATCTCCTTCTCTGGTGTCAAAAGGACTTTTCGCATCACCAGCGATCTTCTGCCTTCAGCGTACTCTGCCTCAACATCTCGCCTTTGTGCCTCAGCGATGTGAGCTTATCCTCCATCCTTCTTCCTATCTGGACAATCAACTGACTTGTTCCCATTCTTTCCACATGTGAAGCATGTGATTACTCCACCTCTTCCTCTTCCTCTACCTATGGTACGAGGAAACCTATCATTATCAGCATATCCTCCTCTCTGTTCAATTTGTTGTCCTCGCTGCTCAACATACGGCCTTCTCTGCGAGGTTCCACCTCTTTCTGTCTGAGTCTGAGGTTTCTTCCATTCCTCCTTGGGCTTCTGGTATTTATCTTGGGCAACTGCCTTGCCTCTGGGCTAACTTCTACCTCAGCCTCTCTGACTTTGTTTGCAGCTCAGCTTCTCCTCAGCTTTCAGAGCCAATTGGTAAGCATCCTCCACAGTTTGGATGGTACCCAAATTTAGTTCATCCTGAATTTCATACCTCAGGCCATTCATATACCTGGCCACCTTTTCATCATTGCTTTCGCGATGACCTGTCCTGATATTCAACCTGTAAAACTCCTCAGTATAATCCTTCACTGTCATCAGCTTCTGTCTCAGGTTTTGCATCCTCCTGAACAGAGAAATTTGATAGTCCCTGGGAATAAACTTTGCCTTCATCTTGGCTATCATCCTGTCCCAACTCTTTATCTTCTACTTGCCTTGGCAATGCTTGTCTACTTCCAGTTCGTCCCACCACAAGGTTGCATGTCCTTTTAATCTTGTGACGGCATGTCTGACCTTTTTATCATCTTCGATATCCTCATAATCAAAATAAGTATCCAGAGCTCTAATCCAGTCTAGCAGCTCTTCCGCATCCAGACTCCCTTCATAAGCTGGAATGTCCATCTTTGTTTTCGAACTCATCCGAGCGATAGCCTTAATTAAACGCTCATTGGCTGCATCTTCTGCTGGAATTTCTTCTTCTTCATATCCAGCATCATCTTCGTTCTCGGATTCACTGATATCTCCTACATCAATGTTTCTCCTTTGTTTTATCTCCATGTCCTCCATTCTGGCACGAAGATTTCACATTCCTCTTTCCACGTCTGGATCCTGTCCTTGCCTACCTCTTTCTCTGGGCAATTCCCTTCCTTTGGACAATTCCCTTTCCTCCTCTGGATCGGGTGATTGTCTACCTCTTCTTCTTGGCGGCATGGTGAATTTTTCCCTTTTTCTCTACTATAGAAAGCAAAGAACTTTTCTATGCTCTGATACCACTTGACACAAATGCGCCACCCAGGGCACGTCTGCTCCCACAGGACCTCCTTTTCCTTCGGCCCAAAGAACTAAATTTCTCTTCAACTTCCTTATCAGAAGTTCTCAATACCCACAGAATGTCTCTTATGATCTCCCTACTCCAAGTCGGGAAATCGGACCTCGCGTGATCACGAGTATTGAACTCACGGGATCGATACTTACAAATCCCCGAACCCCGATGAATATCCACCACGTATTCCTTGCTCTTGTCGGGAATTCTCCTGTCGGGAAATCGACACTGGAACTGTCGTGAATCACTTACCTCATGGATTCCCGACTCCTGATCCCTGATGGAACCTTATCTTCTCCTTAGCTCCCTCCAGCTAACTCCTTCTCATGCGACCGGCGTGTCCACAGGACCACATGCTTTCCCCTGTCGGAATTTTGGAATTCGCGGAATTGAAATGCGTAGAACTCACACCCGCGGGATCTCCGCTCCTCTGATTCCCGATGACACTTGGCGTTGATCCACTACAAGGCTCGACCTTCCAACACCTGTCCTATGCCCTGGCGCCTATGGCCCATGCTCCAGTGGTGATCGGGAAATCGCGTTTCGGGATATCGCGATTCCCAGAACCCTTGTTCACAGACCTCTCCAAGTCCCGATCTCCGATACGGATGACACCTATCCTCCACTGAAGTGCTAAGACTGTGGGACCGTCGCGCTTCTGGATTTCATGACTTCTCCTGTCGTGAGTTTCTTGTCACTGAGAATCTCGATATGCCGATCCCCAATGCACGTGCGAACTCTCTCCTCCACGTCACCGCTTCCTCGTCGTGCTATTGGGTATCGCGAAATCGCGATTTCTAATGCAACAATCCCGTTGTATGCGGAAACCCCGAAATGTCGAACCCCGATTCTTTCAGATCCTCGGACACGTGTCCCTCAAATCAACGGCTCCGACCGTTTCGGGAAATCGCGGATCGCGATTTCAATGCGCAAGAGTTTCACGACTCCAGAAACCCTGGTATTCCGAACTCCGAGTCTCCGGGATCTCTTTCCACGTGTCCCTGCTGTTTGGACGGCTCTGATCCTATCGGGAAATCGCGGATCGCGATTCCTACATGCGAGAGTTCTATGCCTCGGGAAATTCCGATGCTCCAAATGCCGACTCGTCATGATCTCCGACCACGTGTCCTCGCCGATGGACGATTCAAAACTCCCATCGGGAAATCGCGGATCACGATTCCAATATGTGAGAGTTCTATGTCCTCGAAAACCCCAATTCTCCGATGAGCTAAACCCCGATGACTCCCTGGTTCCTTGACACGTGTTCTGCCAAGATCAATGGCTAAGATCTTTTCTCAGGGTTTCGAAACTCGCAAGGTCTCAATTCTCTAGCTTAACAAAACCCCGATGACACTAATATCCCGATGACTTTGGTCGGGACTTCTCCTCTGTACCCTGGGCTTAACCTCAGCACAACTTCTCGAGATCTGACGGCTAACGGGATTTCGCGACTTTCCTCTGCGAATCCTGACCGTCGATTTCTCTCCTTCCCTCTTAAAAACTTCTTGGCACAGAAATCTCCTGTGCTCTAGGTTGACGATGTCATGAAGGCGCTATACCTTATGAGATTTTCCACTCTGCTTCTTTAGAGGATCTTGTGCGCACTCCTTGCGCTCAACATTCAACAACTTCCCAAGTGTTGATTCCTTCCGACTTTGTGCACTCCTGCAGCAGGAGTCTTCGATTTCCCTTTGCTCAGATTCAGAACTGAGACTTCTTCTTCAGCCTGCGCACTCCTTGCACGGCTTCAACAACCCACTTCTACTTCTGAGAGCTTTGAGAACAAGAGTTTAACTCCTTGAGCCTCTTGTCAACGCACTCCTTGCGGATGACTTCAACTGCACTCCTTGCAGGAATCCTTGCTAAAAAGGAGAAACAATCGTAACTCACTTCACCTCCTCTCAGACTTCTATCTTAACACATGAAATCATATGCAGAGCATAACAACAATGCCTAACAAGAAGAAATGTTCATAAACAGAGCATTCAACACACATACACAGAGAATAACACAATAGCCATGAATCTGAATCAACTTCTTCTATTAATTCAAGATCTATACATGGGTGTCTTCTACAGTTCTCTGCTGCTCTACTATTCTCTTCCCTTCTCTGAATTATGCTAGCTGGCTTATGTTACAATGTGAAATGAGGGTGTCTAGATCCGTTCTCCCTCCTTCCTTCTAGAACTGTCTAATCTAAGAATTCAATTCTATCTACCTGCAACTACTACTTTAATGCCTCTGTCTATCTCAGACGAGAGCGTATGGATCGAGGTCTGATTACATTCTTACCAAGGCGCCTAAATTAAATGATCTCATTTATATTCAGCGCATCAACTTCAAGAGAAAATTTAAAAATTCAAAAACTTGCGCTGGACATCTTCTAGCTGACTTCCTGCTTCCACGTTGGCTTTCTTGTCGTGAGGGATGCTCCTGCATCACAGATATTTCCATCCTCTGAATCCACTACCTCCCTGACAGATATAGGGTCATCATCAATAATAGACAAAGAAAAATTTGAACGAAAATCAGATGGAATATACCTTTCTGGTAGCCTTCTTTCTCGATCCGATCTCCTCAATACTGGAGTATGAGGATCTTCTTCTTCTGATTCATGTTCTTTTGTAGAGTCTTCTTCATCATCCTTTAAATCAAACTCTATCTTCTCTGGTTCTTCCTTA
>ML803430.1:57879-68142 GCA_009831015.1 Picea engelmannii | reverse complement strand
TTATGATTTTTGTAATAATCATCATCCTCATTCGTGGGAGAACAAGGATATGTAATTCTGATACAAACTGGAGCAGAATTGATGTTTTTTCATAGCTTTAGCTTCTCAATATATCAACATTTTGTTTCAAGTTTTGTATATCATTTTTTTTATGGTTTATGATTACTTTAGCTATCTAAATCAAATGCAAATGATATAATTTTATTACTGTGATTCATATCTTGTTTCTTCCAAATAGATAAAGACATAACAATTGTTAATTCAGTTTGTGAACGATAGCTTTGTCGTCTTCATAGATTGAATTGTTACATATAAGTTTTCTGCATAATAGGTTTCCCTTATTGCAGAGATTTATCATCAGAAGATTGTTATGATTCTCTTTTATGTCTTGTTTGTCCTGTAAAACACTTCAAAGAAGCAGCACAGCCAAATCGTTTACAAGAATCTTAAGGACTAAACGGTGCGAATTTCTTCCTCCAACCATCTTAGAAGTTATCATACACAGGGCAGACTTGGAGCGTTTCCAGGTCAACTAGTACATTGTTTACTGTTTTGATTAAGTAGTTTAATTTAGATATAACCTTAGTTAGATTTATATTAGATTGTTTAATTTCAGTAAATATATTAGATTGTTTAATTTCAGTAATGTTTGTTTCTTCTTCATAAAATATAAAAAATAAAAAAAGAGATTCTTGGTTGTCTTAGGGCAGGAAATACATGAGTTTTGCAGGTTTTAATTAAATCTGTAGGTTGTTCATAGTGTACATTTGTGAATAAGAAATATTGCCGCTGATAATTAGATAGTTGATTTGAATTATTATAATAGTAATTAGTGGATTGTATAGAATAATTAGTATTTAGTGTATTAGTTCCTTTTCTTTGTTTTATTAGTTTCTAGTTTCCTTTATTTTAGTTAGTTTCTTGTATTTAATTATAGTTTAGTTTGTTTTATTTACTTTAGTTAGATTACTTAGCTCAGATAAATTCTCTCTTTGGTTTTCATAGAAGACCTTAGAGCGGCCAACGGAGCCGTTAAACTCGTCAGGGTGGTCCATTCCAAACGGCTTGGTTTATTTAGACAACCCCGGACCGGTTCCACTCTCCCAGTTGACGGATGGTCAATTTCGCCCGTCAACAGGTTCTTTTGTCCACTGCTATCAATGATTAAGTGCAGTGAGGTGCCTTTTACCCACATCTGTGAATGGAAGAGGCGTTCTCCTTCTTATGGCTCATCTGGTTCACTAGGATGGAGCTTGGTGGTAGAAATGGTGGCACTAGGTTCCGCGTCAATGATATGTATTCCTCTTTCTGGTTCTAGCTCAGATTCTGAACCCGCATTTCATTCAGAGGTTTTCACTTCAGCCACCAGTGACTGCTTTGAGCGGAAGTCAACAGTGTTATGCCAAGGGCTCTTATGGAAGTCTCACCACTTCCCAGTATCTTTCTTTATCTTTCTAGTGTCCTTCTTTTCTTGTGGCTTGGACTGGCTGTCCTGATACTGTTCATATTTTCTCTGTCCTTTGTTCTGTGAGTTGGGGCCGCCCTTTCCTGTCTTTTGTTGTGACGGGTTCCTAGGCCCAAATTGTCGCGTCTTTTGTTTGAGCTTCTGCTCGATTTTGACGGCCAGGTGGTCGTGCCTGTAAATAATGAGGGTTCCTTTGTTTCATTTTTCTCACATAAATTTTCCCACCAATCTTTGACATGGGGAATGGATTTGAGGAGTGCAAAAGTAATCTTTTCTCTATTCGAAAAGTTATGGATAGAAAAATACCCTTCTAGTAGATTCAACCACTTGTCTACAACATCTGTGTCTATCTGACCTTCAAATATAGGAATATCGAAGTTTATTTGTACGTTGAAGGGGGCGACACCTCCACTCAAAGAAGATGCGTCGCCTGTTGGTATCCGTCGAAGGATTTGTGTGAAAATATCTATCATCTCATTCCTTTGTTGTGTGAGGGATTACTCAATCAACAGTTTGAAAGGATATCTTGTCTCATCATCTTTATTTTCTCCTACCATGAGAGGTCTCTTTGGCATGCGAGAGCTTTTGTCCTCAAGAGAAACAAGCTTGCGACCCAACTCTTTGTACTCCGACCTCGTTGGGGACATGCATTAAGATGAAAAGGAGAAGACCGCTCTGATACCAGTGATACGGATTTTATGAGCATAACGAAATGACTACAGATTATTAACATGTGCTTAACACAAATAACAGAGATACAGTAAAACTATTTTTCTATTCAATAAGGAAATAAGATGAAACTGTAAAATGCCGCGGAAACAAGCTTGTTGGAATGGTGGCGGCTTATCTCTGAGAAGAGATGTGACGGTTGTGCTCATTCGCAAGAAGATGATTACAATGAGGCTTTGAAGGAATTTTTACAATAAACAGGAATGCAAAAAACCCTAGACATCCAAAAACCTAACCCTAGGAGATGAAGCGCCAAAATTCATGTGGGCCCTGTTTGGGTAAGTTAGTACATCAACTTCCTGGGGTCGTAACTTTTGTATACGATCTCTATTTTAGGCGTATGATATTCCGTTGGAAAGGTATCGTCGAGGCAATTCATTTTTGGGGCTCAATCATTCCTTCAACTATCATTGAGAAGCTCAATCCTGAAAAACCTTCATTTAGGCCCTCAAAATGGCCTCGAAAGTTAAAACTGCCAAAAATAGTAAATTGCCAAAATTGCCAGAAAACTATTTTGAGCCAGTTGAAAAAGGTGGGTGGCCACTGATATCCACCTAGATCAGGCAGGTGCACTTCTGTTTATCTCTATATTTATTGGTGGTTTAGCTGGACCTTATGATCGGTGGTGACTTCTAAGGGGGAGAATTTTACTTAGCCATAAGTCGTTGCCTTCTCAAAACCCCAGGTCATCGGGGAAGTCTCCTCTGGGCCTACCACCCTAAACATAAAGAGTTATCCTATTGATGTGACAGTGATAGGATAGTCTCGAGTTTCACGAGTTTTCCTTTCTTTCACCTTTCCTTTACTTCCAAGTACAAACTGTGGGATAACATTTTGGCATCGTTGTCAGGGAACACTGAGTCAAATATCCTCAAAATGATACTTTTTCGGTAAGCCTTTCCTCAAGAGTCTTTATCTTACAAGCTTACCTGGTGACTCCACTAAGGGTGATTTCCCTTATCTTTTGATAATTTCAAGAAAAATTATCTGGCGACTCTAGAAATGATGACCCATAGTGGACGCTAGTACATGTCTCTCTCCATTGTGGTCTTTGTCCCCCCCTACAAACCCTGTTACCTTCGTAAATTATCCTAAATGGTCTCACCAATAACACTTTGGCCCTCTCGATTTAGCTAACACCCAAGTTATATTACATGATCTACCCAAATGGGTTGACTCATGGATTCCAAGTTTCTCAGGAAAAGAAGAATCTGGTGGTAACTCACATTGGACCCAGTTTTGTGAAGGATTTCAGTTTCATCAATCTGAACAAGGACGCCCTGATGTCTTTATGAGAATTTTCGCAAGATCTCTCACTGGGAGTGCCAGGATCTATATTAAGGGTCTCCCGAAAGGAAGCATCAAAACTCCCGAAGAACTAGAATGAGATTTCAAAGTAGGATGGTGTAAAAAAGAAAATGCACAATCCTTATACTCTCAATACATCCATATTTGTAAAGGATCCAGCAAAAGCATCAGGTATTTCAATGATAGATTCAATCTTCTCCCTAAGAAACTCCTACCCAACATCAACTCAGAGGACGTCGTTCTCCAGCATAACTTGAGCTCCTTAGAAGGAATTTTGCAATTCACCCTCAGGCATCGGTCATCCTCAACCTTAGACGAGGCACAAGATTTTGCTTACCAAATTGAGGAAAAACTTATGTTTGAAGACTCCATCCATAATATCAACCTTTTTCACAATAATGACCCCTGGGAATCAAGTGATGAGAGTATTATAGAAACCAAACTTAACCCTCTCGAAATCCTTGAGGTGAAACCCATTGCTTCCCGTAATAAGTTGAGCACATGTTCCACCAACATACAAGATGTTTCCTATTTCTCTCAGTAAGAGGAACCTCCTAAGAAAGTTGAACCCTTTCAAAAAAAATTCCTTCCGCACAAAGGTGAAGAGGTTTAAGCTTCCTTACCACAAATTTATAGAGATGACTTTCCTGAAGAAGTTTCTCCTTTTGTCCACCAGGTGGAAAGCATTGGACCAAAGTATGGGGAGGTCACACCTTTTTATGTCACTCTCCAAATCAATGACTCCCTCCTCCATAATTGTGTCTTTGACCCAAGAGATACAACCAAAATCATGATTGAAGGGGTCATGCATTAGTTAGGCTTAATCCTTTCACAACCAAACACAGAAGGAGGTTTCACAAAGGGGATTATAAAAAATTTGAATGTTACCTTTGAATCTTTCCATAGCGATCCTTTTACTATAGATGTGATGGTCATATATGCTTTGATCAATTGGGGCATCATATTCCACAAAGACCTTATAAAACACTTAGCGGGAAGCTTTCAAGACCAAGGATCCAAAATAAGCATACCTCACCCTGAAGGAGGATTCTTCACCCTCCACAAAGAACCCCTCGTAGGATCATTAATTGAAAATTTCAATGAACCAAATGATCATCTCTTGTTTATTAACAATGGCACCGATAATTGGTTCATCCAAGGAGGAATTTTCGGGGATGATGCTACCAAAACACCTGAGGGAATTTGGACTCTAGAGTTTGATGGATCTCATTTGAGTTTTGGGTCAAGGGTTGGGATTGTCTTAACTTCCCCTTCCTATGAAACTTTCTACTACTCCTATAGACTTGAATATCAATGTACAAAAAACATCGTTGAATATGAAGCATTCATAAGAGGTCTCAAATTGGAAATTGATAAAGGTGTCGAATACTTAAGGGTAAAAGGGGACTCATACCTCATAGTATCACAAGTGTTGAAAAACTTTGCTACCAAAAATGAGAATTTGAAGAGGTATCCTGACCTTGCGCAATCCATTTCAAAATCTTTAAATATAGTGTCAATCGAAGGTATTCCCCAAGAATAAAACCATGTGGCAGATGCCTTGGCAATTTCTGCTTCTACCTTGCAACCTTGTGATGATCCCCTCTGAGACCTATGCAAAATGGAAGCCCTTTTTAGACCTTCATTCCCAGATAACTTGGAACATTGGCAAGTATTTGAAGATGATGACCATATCATTAGATTCATGGAAAATAGAAAATAATTCACTGATTCAAAAATAAATTTCCTGGTTGATTCCATGGACTTAAATATTGTGAACCTTCAAAATAACACCTTTCCTAAGGGATGTATTCCTTTAGAAAACCTCTTTGATACACACGACGTCTTCAAAACAAAGAAGCCTAAAAAACAAGCATATGAATCCATAGAATACAACATCAGTATAGAAATGGATCCAAGGATGGTCGAAATAGGGAAAGGAACCACTGAGAAGGAAAGGGTGGAAATTATGAACCTCATTAGAGAATTTAGAGACACTTTCGCCTGGAATTACGATGAATTAAAATCCTATAGGGGTGATGTCATCTAGCATGCTATACCTCTGACATAAGGGGCCACCTTTCCGACAAAAACTAAGGCACATCAATCCAAAATTAGCAAGCCAAATACAAAAGGAACTCCAAACTATGGTTGATGCTGGTATCATAGCTCCCATCAGGTATTCCTCATGGATGTCGAATTTGGTAGTCGTCTGGAAGAAAAATATTGATATACATTTGTGTGTTGATTTCCGGAACCTCAACCAATTATCCTTGAAATACAACCATCCCCTTCTGAACATGGAACATTTACTACAAAGGGTTACTGTTGTAGGAAAATCTCCCTGCGGACAGGTAGATTGACTCAAAGAGCTTGACCTTAACTCTAAGACAGAAAATGCTTGACATGGACACTGATTTCCTTTCAAATCTATACAAACTAACACATGAGAAGGAAGGAGAACAAAAGTACCTCTTTATCGACATTTGTCCCTGCACACTCCGAGTTGAGCTCCAATCCGTTGCTCCTCGCTGAGTCATGTAGGCAAACAAGATACGACCACTTCCTACTCTATTGATATTAGCTTGAAAACATATCGATCTATCAATGATAAGTTCATGTAACATCAGACACAAACTAGAAAGAAACAGGCCAAGTGTGTCATATTAATGAGAATAACGACAATAGTACTTACAATCGTAGATACGAATGCGACATCTTCGTCAAGTCCCCTTCATCTAACCCTTGCTCGAAAGATCCACAACCTGGATGACAGCAGCTTCACTGATCACTGTCCTTTGGTTGACTGTGTGTTTCCTATGAGATCATAGGTTTCATGCTAGCAATTCTTCCCCCCTTTCACCATCATAGAGCTTCCTTATATAGGTTAAGAGGAGCTTAACCTCTTGAGTTATCTTTAGAATAAGTAAGGAACTTCCTCTTTAGATCAGGGATCTCCTGATGGAACGAAGAATTTGAATGCAACTGCCTTATAAACTTGAAATATCCTCCCCTTATTCTCCTCAACGGGCCAACTACTGCCTCAGATTAGGAAGCGCTCCCTCAAAATGGGCATCAGAGTGTTGTAGCACTCACTAGAGAGCTTGAGGGAAGTGTCAGCGCTCCAAAAGTGGATAGCGCTCCTTCAGAGGGGCCGACAAGCATTATAACTCTCCCTGAGGGCTTATAGGGTAGTGCCAGCGCTCCTAAGGCTAATGTAGGGGAGCGCTCACCCTCAGAACCTTGGTTTAAGAGCTCTTCTCAGGTGTTAAGAGTTCTTTGACTTCAGTTAATCAATTCCTCTTCTCCAAATAAAGTGTATGAGATGTCTTAAGTGCCTCCTTAGTGTCGTCATTGTGGCAGTATGCTTTGAACAACGTTTGCGACACTTGTGAACAGCTTGTGACACTTATGAAAGTTGTAAGGAAGATGCGACACTTACGACAATTGAGAGGAACATTCGACACTTATCCAGTTGAGTAATTTTGATGTGTAACAGAATTCCCCCCAAAGTATGAAGTTAGAAGATGCGAACTCATAACTGAAATTCTTTGTAGATGTTCAAGCAAGGGTATAGACTCAGAGAACCTGATGGAAGCTGCACACAAATATCCAACAAATATCATGACATATTTCAAAACCAAAGGCAGGCATACCTATGCTTGGGTGATCAAGACTTGCAAGATATGGCCGCCATAAAATACACTGTGGATCCATAATTGTATTGATAAGAAGGTATAGCCACCGAAGATACAATGTGGATCTATACTCTGATGAATCGGACTGATCGTAGCCATGAAGAATACACAGTGGATCTACGAGATGACAAGACATAGCCACGACCAATACAAAGTGGATCTATGTAACAATGTATGTGTTATTTGTCCAATAGAAACTCCTTCGCAACCTGGGCAAAGCATATATCAAAGTGATCACTCAACCCAGGGTCTTCTTACCAATCCCAATATGGTATGAATCTAACCATGTGAATAGATGTCCTAATGTCAAACATGGCAGAAACCACTTGATTACCGGTCAATGGTGTGAACCGTTAACAAGTGCGAGGGAGATCACCATTAATTTCAATGATCCCCAAGGTACCCTAGTACATTCCAACGAATGTGAATGGATGAGATGGAGTCGAACATCCATGGAATCATCCGATTAGAGGTCAATGATGTAAACCCACTGTCGAATGTGAGGAGGCCTGCCATTGAGGCATGCAGGTCCCAAAGTACTAACTGGTTTCTAAGTCTAGTTCCTGGATAATGTGTTGAAGTCGACAGGAATAGGCTCGTCGAAGTAGGGCCTTGATGTATCCCCCATCAACGACACGAAACGGACACAGAGATGTAATTGGTAGATCAAATGGACATGGACTGACACAGGTTTTGAGGCAAGATATTTGGGATGGCTAATTCTAGAGGAAGATACTTCCCTTTAACACTGAGACACAACAACAAAACATGACATGGACCAAAACTATGCAGTGGATACTCGTGACTTGCGTCGGGTGACCCAATGGAGTGAAAGGAACTCAAAGGATTGGCTTAGTGTAGAGGTTTAGAGGATTATGATGAATGCAAATGAAAAAGTGTCGTGTTCAAGGGCGACTCTAAGAAGTGCTGGATGATGTTCTCAAGAGACTGCTTGGCTTGCTCCTTTCAATTTTTCCCCCATCTAGATGGATGAGTACCTCTTTTTGGTTTAATGAGCTCGAGGAGGATAACACATGATCAATATAACTCACCTTCGGTAAGTTCCTCTTCCTTTGTTTAACGAACCGGAAGAAGTAAGGGTTCGGTCCCATGTGGGCCTGTCGATGTGTGCTTTAATGAGTCCAAAGACAGAAAACTCGAAGGTTTTTCAGGATTATAGAGTTTGGAAAAACACTTAAAAGAGAACTCTCTCGGTTCCTTTTTCGTACAGTAGTCTAATGAGACCGAAAAAGAGATAAACTATCGCTCGAAAGACGCCCTTTCTGACCTTTTAACGAGTGTGAAAGGAAGTAAGGTCACTCGACAATCTTTTCATATTTAGAGAGTCTGAAAAGGGTTTAAAGAAGACTCTAGGGGGGTTCCTTTTTCTTAATGTTAGTCTCGCGAGGCCAAAAAATAGATAAATTATCACTCGAAAGACGCCCTTTCAAACCTTTTAATGAGTGGGAAAGGAAGCAAGATCACTCGGCAATCTTTTCATGTTTAGGGTCTAAAAAGAGCTTAAAGGAGACTCCAAGGGATTCCTTTTTCGTGTATCCATACAGGTTCTAAAAAGAGATAAAAGTTTACCCGGATGCATTCTCATGTATTTACGAGCACGAGAAAGAACAAATACTAAGCTTGGTATGCCCCCAGCTTGAAAGATGGTGGTTTAGCTCCAGAATGATCATCAAAGACTGGAGACATGCCCCCACAAGCTTCAATTCATTCACCGACTTTGAGGTTGTCACCAATTTATGTGCTATATGGAGAAAAAGGATACAGGTGGATGAAATGAAGGTTCAAGAGAGGTGACTGTTTCATTTTTTAACGAGCTTGACACAGGAAAAGAACTATGCTCAAGACCTCTGTTTCATTTTTTAATGATCTTGCCACAGAGAAGAGAAACTATGCTTGTGACCTCTGTTTCATTTTTTAACGAGCTTGCCACAGAGAAGAAAAACTATGCTGGTGGTTGCTTCTTGATCATGGCTTCCAAGAGGATAACGCTCTGGAAGGATACCATGTCTAGGGACAAAACTCGGTCATGGCTTCCAAGAGATCTTCGCCGGATGGAAGAGAATCACTCTGGAAGGAACACATGTCGAGGGTCGTGACAAGGGTAAGGAGATCAGGCTCCAATAGCCCTACCGAAGAAATCACCATGTCCACTACCGGATCCAAATCGTCAAGAGATGATGAAAAATCAACACCAGGAGGGGAGATAGATGGTATATCTTCTCGAATTTCTTCATGAGGGGGAAAAAAAAAGGATCGATGATGGTTAGTATCCCAAGGTAACTTGTCAATGTGAAACATTTCTGGAATAGATTCGTCCGAAGGAAAAGTCGGGGAAATGTGATCAATTGCAGATGGCAAGGAACGCAACCATGAGGGCACCGAGTAGGCACCGGGTGCCAATGAATGTGAATTGTTCGAAGAGGAAGAGGTAGATTGGATAGATATGTATGCGGCCTCGGCTGGGCTAAGTGGCATAGTGTCACCGAGCACATCGAATTCCAGGGGACTAGGTACAATCCAAGGATCAGATGATTCCAAGGATTGATAAGGCATAGTCGAGATCATTGTTGTAACAGAGTTTGAATTTTTCTCTAATTTGTGTCTTCATCCTAAATGTCTTGGAGAATCACATCCAGGGATGCTCACCAAAGAACTTTATTGGGAGCGCTTACATATCACAAAGGGGTGTTTTTGCTCTGGCTGCCATACCAAGCCATCARGGTGTATTTTCTGCTAGTTTTGATAGATTTTATCAAAGCTGGTGCAGACATTGTTAGTGTTCATTGTGAGCAAACTTCAACTATCCATTTGCACCGAACACTAAATCAGATTGAGAGTCTTGGAGCGAGAGCGGGAATAGTTTTGAACCCGGCCACTCCATTAAGTGATATAGAATATATGCTTGATGTGGTAGAATTGGTCTTAATCATGTCAGTCAATCCCGTATTTGGTGGACAGAGCTTTAAAGAAAGTCAAGTCAAGAAAATCTCAGACCTACGGAGAATGTGTGCACAGAAGTGTTACAAATCGCAGGTGTAATCG
>ML803430.1:22787-48223 GCA_009831015.1 Picea engelmannii | reverse complement strand
ACCCTCCAAGGAGCCCGAGTGAGTTTGACCAATGTCTGCTCCAGGTACAGTGAGACTTCCCGTCACCGTCACCTTGTGTAAGACCCTAAATATTATGGCCACTAAGGTTACCAATTTGCAGTCAGCCCCTTTGCAGGAACAGTTGACAGTCCGATCCGAACGTACGGGCAGGGTATCGAGCCTGAAATCAACTAAAAGGATTCCACGCAGTAATTTTGGATTTACCTCAAAGTGATCCCCATAATACGATCTGACCACCACAATCAGTTAAACCACAGAGGGTTAGTCCCCATAGCTCACCCGAATTCAACCTCATGCAAAAACCCCTGTGTTAGACGGGGATCCCAGGAAGACTTATACGATGATTGGATTTGACTCTCCCTAACTCAGGATTCTATTGTTTGTTTTGGAAACTTTGGAGAGTTATTCTCACAGCCTAATCCAAAGTACTAAGCCTAGTCTACTGTGGGTGGAGGATCCTAGAAAAGAAAAAGTTCTAAATAATTTTTAATTAGCGTTGATTTTATAGTTGTTCTTTCCGTAAAAGGGGTTCATGGAAGTGAAACGAATGGAATTATGACTCAGTCCCAAAAATGTATCAAAGATGATAAGAATTCATTTCTTTTCGATGAACATCTATCTAAGGGAGAGAGAGAGAGTTCTTTTCACTAACAAGCACTAATAAGGAATGTCCTCAAACAAATTGTCTTCAATCAAATCCTGATATGATGCTAAAACTTTTGAGATGCCTTCTAACATGCAAAATCAATCATGAAGATGATTTTATTGTTTGCATATGAATAATGACTAATTCAACACAATGCTCATCTTGCTAATTATCTTCTTGGATGAATGAAAATCAAACCAATACAAGCAAGAATCATACAATCAATACACCCTCTCGTTATGATCAAAAAAAGAAGTGAAAGAAAAGAAACAATCAAAGAGAAATCAAACTTCACACCCAAAAGAAAAAGTCGAAGAACAATGATCTTAACTAAAACCAAATGAAAAGATATGTAGACCTTTGATGACCCTCACCAGTGTTTTTCATTCAGTTGACGAGGAGAGAAAGACAATGTATGGGTTTCAAACTCCAAATGACAGAAAACCTCAACAACAATAGTGAAGAAGGCTACAAAATCCAAACAGCAAGATGTTTTTTCTTCAAGAAAAAGATAGATGTCAAAGCTGGAAAGAAGAAGGATTGACTCACACGGTTACCCGGCAAGAGAGACACAGAGGAAAAACCTTGAATAAATAATTCTAGAAGGTTTATTGGCCAAAGGAGGGATGACACTCTATTTTCAAGGACAAGGAGAGTTATAGCGCTCTGTGTAAGGCTATTAGGGAGCACTGGCACTCTGTTAACACAGGGACAGGGGCATCAGGTTCAAAACTCCCAAAAGTGTCAAAAAAATCCAAAAATTGTAATTCAATCTCGACAATTAGGCTGAGTGTGATGGGGTAGGGAGCTAATCAGCTCATGAAACCAATCAAAAGATGAGTGAACCATGTCCGAAACAATCAAGGGATAGAACAAGGTCAATGCGGAGAAATCAAAACAAGAAGTTTCGATTTGATGGGTCCCCAGTGGATTCACCAGTTTCTGTTGTAGGAAAATCTCCCTACGAACAGGTAGATTTCCTCAAAGAGCTTGACCTTAACTCTAAGACAGAAAATTCTTAACGTGGACACTGACTTCCTTTCAAATATATACAAACTAACACATGAGAAGGAAGGAGAACAAAAGTACCTCTTTATCGACGTTTGTCCCTGCACGCTCCGAGTTGAGCTCCAATCCGTTGCTCCTCGCTGAGTCCTGTAGGAAAAGAAGATACGACCACTTCCTACTCTATTGATATTAGCTTGAAAACAGATCTATCTATCAATGATAAGTTCATGTAACATTAGACACAAACTAGAAAGAAACAGGCCAAGTGTGTCATATTAATGAGAATAACGACAACAGTACTTACAATCATAGATGTGAATGCGACAGCTTCGTCAAGTCCCCTTCGTCTAACCCTTTCTCGAAAGATCCACAACCTAGATGATAGCAGCTTCACTGATCACTCTCCTTTAGCTGACTGTGTGTTTCCTATGAGATCATAGGTTTCATTCTAGCAATTCTTCCCCCCTTTCACCATCATAGAGCTTGCTTATATAGGTTAAGAGGAGCTTCACCTCTTGAGTTATCTTTAGAATAAGTTAGGAACTTCCTCCTTAGATCAGGGATCTCCTGATGGAACCAAGAATTTGAATGCAACTGCCTTCTAAACTTGAAATATCCTCCCCTTATTCTCCTCAACGGGCCAACTACTGCCTCATATTAGGCAACTCTCCCTCAAAATGGGCATCAGAGCATTGTAGCGCTCACTAGAGAGCTTGAGGGAAGCACCAGCGCTCCAAAAGTGGATAGTAATCCTTCAGAGGGGTAGACAAGCATTATAACACTCCCTGAGGCCTTATAGGGTAGTGCCAACGCTCCTAAGGCTGATGTAGGGGAGCTCTCACCCTCAGAACCTTGGTTTAAGAGCTCTTCTCAGGTGTTAAGAGTTCTTTGACTTCAGTTAATCAATTCCTCTTCTCCAAATCAAGTGTATGAGATGTCTTAAGTGCCTCCTTAGTGTCATCATTATGGTAGTATGCTTTGAACAACATTTGCGACACTTGCGAAAGTTGTAAGGAAGATGCGACACTTACAACAATTGAGAGGAACATGCGACACTTATCCAATTGAGTAATTTTGATGTGTAACAGTTACAGGGGCGGGGATGATGTCCATGCTTGATGGATTCTCTAGATACAACAAAGTCTTTCTTAAAAGAGAGGACTAGCTTAAAACGACATTTACTACACCATGGGGAACATTCATGTAATTGCGAATGTCATTTGGTCTTATGAACATCGGTGCTAATTTCCAAAGAGAAATGGACTTTTCCTTTAGGGACCTCATACAGAAAATCATAGAAATTTACCAATATTATCTCACAGTTGTCTCAAAGGATAGGAAGGACCACATTTCACACCTCATGATCGTTTTCGAACGATGTAGGAAGTATGGTATCTCCTTAAATCCTAAGAAGTATGTTTTTGGGATAGATGAAGGAAACGTTTTGGGTCACGTGGCTTCAAAGGGGGGAATATCTATAGACCCTGAAAGGGTCCAATCGATAAAATATGTCCACTGTCCATTCAATAAAAATTCCTTGCAATCCTTTTTTGGAAAGATTAATTTCATTCGAAGATTTGTCCCAAACTTTTTCGAAAGGATAAAACCCATGAGTTCTTTGCTAAAGAAGGACATTGCCTTCAGGTGGGATGATAAATCCATCAAGTCTTTTGAAGATATAAAGGACGCTATCTCCCAAGCCCCAAGATTGATCATCCCAAATTATTCATGATATTTCATAATATTCTTATTTGCCTCGCAGGATACCATTGCAGGTGTTTTGCTGCATAAGGACGTTGATAATTATGAACACCCCATGGATTTCATGAGTAAAGTACTTAGAGATTCAGAGTTGAATTATTCCATTACTGAGAAGCAAGCATATGCCTTGGTGAAATCCCTCAAGAACTTTAGAAACTACCTTGGTTACAACAAAATCAAAGCTTATGTCCCTTACCCAACAATAAAGGATGTTTTATCACAACAAGATTGTATGGGTAATAGGGGTAAGTGGGTCTCCAAAATCCAAGAGTATGACTTAGAGATAAAACTCACCAAGATAATAAAGGGACAAGGTCTAGCCCAGATTCTAACCGAGAGAAACCAAGAGGCTATACAGATGGGAGAAAGTGAACATATAAATGTAGTGGTCAGCAAATTAGAGAACGATGAGTGGTATTCCGATATCATCCACTACCTTAAGAATTTTTCATGCCCCGATCACCTAGTCGATTACAAAAGAAGGGATTTAAGACTTAAGGCTATGAAATAATTCTTAACTGAAAATGACATTCGTTGGAAAGATCATGATGGGGTTCTCCTTAGATGTGTCAACCAAGAAGAAGCTGAGAAATTGTTGAAAGAATTACACTCTGGATTTTGTGGTGGAAATTTCACAGCTTTCACTACCACCCACAAGATCCTCGGGGTTGGATATTATTGGCCAAGACTATTTTTCGATACTCACAGATATGTCTGATATTTCTAGCCTTGCTAATATTTCTCTAGTAAACCAAAGCTCCCATCACAACCTATAAAACCCATAGTGGTAGAAGCTCCTTTTCAACAATGGTGTTTGGATTTCATTGGAGAGTTTAAGGATAATTCAAGAAATGACTGCCGCTGGATCCTGACAACCACATATTATTTCACTAGATGGGTAGAATCTATTCCCACAAATAAGGCCATCGAGGAAGTAGTCATGATTTGTTTGGAGGAATGAATCATAACTAGGTTTGGTCTCCCTTCCAAGATTACGACAGACAATGCCAAGGCATTCAGCTCCCATGCACTAGCGGAATTTTGTTTCAAGTATGGCATTATCTTGTCCCACTCCTCCAACTACTATCCACAAGGAAATGGATTATTAGAGTCTAGCAACAAGAACCTTATGAATATTATCAATAAAGTCGTGGGGGAGAATACGAAGTCTTGGGATAGCAAAATTAAATACGCCTTGTGGGAAAATCGAATAACAACAAAGACCTCGATAGGAAAGACTCATTTTGAGCTAGTATATGGACTAGAAGAGAAACTTCTTGTAAACCTCCAAATTCCCATCCTTCGTTTTTCTCAATAGTATGCTACACATGGAGAAGCAATCCAAGGGTGAATTAACCAGCTCATAGAGTTGGATGAATCTAGAAGAAACGCCCTGGGTCAAATGGGAAGAAACCAGGAGAATATAAAAAAACACCTTTGATCACAAGGAAAGAGAGAGATACTTCACTGAGGGAGATATCGTACTATTATGGGATAAGAGAAGGGAGAAACCTGGTATGCATGAAAAAATGGATGGGATATGGACAAGTCCCTACAAAATCATGAGTCATGCAGGTACGAACTCTTTCAACCTAGGCCCTATGGAGGGAGAAGCTCTGAAGCTACCAATGAACGCTTTGCACATCAAGCTTTACTACCCACCAACAACATGACAAGTAAGTGCAGGTAAGTAGGTAGGCATTTGCATTCATTTTATATACCATTTTCATTTCATGCTTGAGTAGTTTTCTTTCATGCTTGTACATATTATTTTTTTCATTTTATATATATATGAGCTGGGGGTGATATCACCACCCCAAATGATTACTAATAGTTTCATGTTGATATCAAGCAGGTTACAGGTTATGCCATAGATGTTGAGGTTCTCATGCACAGTATGGTGAGCACGTGTCCCTGAGTTGGAGCTAGATGTTCTCCCCCAATTTAGGGATAACTAAGGAGATTATGTCTCGAGGCCCACGGGTCCTAGACATGGAATAACGAGAGCTAGATCGAATTGATCATGGCACTGGAGGGCCCATATTTTATTTTTAACGCCTACACTTTGTCAGCAATACTAGCATCCATCACCTTGGCCTCGTCTTGTAGAAGAAATGGATATTTCTCCATGAGGTAATGAGTCCGGGTATCATGGTATGTGTCACTCTAATCCTCAAAACCTTTGAATATGTGCATTTGATTCTTTTTGTTTCTAATGGGTGCTTGGATCTTATGCCTATCCACTTGACCATATCTAGGGGGAATTACAGAATGCCCTAGTAAGCTTGTGCCCATAGATTTTGAGTTTCCACTGGGGTGATTCATGAGAAGCCATTATCCTCCCCCACCATACTTACCACATTCCATCTTTTTCCCTCTCATCCATCCCATTACATTACTTAGGGCATTGGGTTGGCCAAATATTTAAGGGTTGTACCTTACCTTGTGGGAAGAAAGGGATAAAGGCTGAGAGGGTAAAATAAGATGGAAATAGATAAAATCCTAAAAATGAAACCTCGAGATGCTTCACCCACGGATCCTCAAGAAAGCAATAAAAATATTCTCAGCAAGAAATAAAGGGACCCATAAAATATAATAAAACAAGACATGGTTAGGGGATAAGGGTTCTCATCACTAGCCAACCTATTAGGTCCATGGGCATCTAGCAGTATGATACTACTAGCATCTGGTCACCACGCCAAGGTAGTGGCTCTTGGTGGCATATGCAAGAGAAAGGGGGTCTCATCACTAGCCAACCTTATCATTTCCGTGAAATGCTTGTGGGTAACATTGCCACCACTAGTCACCATGCCAGGGCAGTGTCCCCTGACTAGCTTACCCATAAAAATAATAAAACAAGACCTGGTTAGAGGATAGGGGTTCTCATCATGAGCCAGCCTATTAGATCCATGGGCATATAGAAATATGACACTACTAGAATCTGGTCACCATGCCAGGGTAGTGGCTCTTGGTAGCATAGCCAAGAGAAAGGGGGTCTCATCATGATCCAACCTTCTCATTTTCATGAAATTATTGTGGGTAAAATTGCCACCACTGATCACCACACCAGGGCAGTGTCCCCTGACTAGCTTCTTGAAAGAAAAAACAATAAAGAATAAAGATAAAAGTCATGAATGGGCTTGGAAACATTTTCATCCAGGACAGGTACATCTCACCCTTTACAGAGGCACCCACAGGTAAGCCATCCCCTGTTATCACTACAACCCTTACCCAGAAAACCCTTTTCCACCTCATCCACTCACATGGCTTGGATTTGATTCCTCCCGGAAACACCCCACATCTAGTGAACACTAGCCCAATAACATGCCCTATCACTTCCTCCAAACTTGTCTTGCAGATTAGTATAATGTCTTTGAGCACTTGACTGTGTAAAAGGGGTTTTATGCACATGTTTAATAAAACTGATGATTATATGTGATTGACATTGCTATGATCCCTCTGACTTATGAGACCATGGAGGAGGTATGCAAGATACCAGATATAATAAATACGCAGAACAAAAATAAAATGCTAGAAATGGTAGAAGAACAGTAATATAACCAACATAATCTCCACAATAACACAGAAATAATATAAGAACAACAATTGAAATAACACTTTGATTCAGAAAGAAATGTTCACAGGCCTCTTCTAGGGGGAAACCGCCAGTCGAGTAGCGCTCTGCTACAATAATCTCCAAGCTAGCGTTTTCATACCCTTGACCCTTATTTATACTAAATATGTCTATTAAGAGAAGCATCTAGAGGAAGATCCTTCTAGAAGCGGAAGCTTCTATTAGGTATTCTTACATCCGCCTTATTCTATTTTATTGAAAGGCCTTATTAATATTGACCTTTATTACATCTGAATACATTGATCTACCTATGTGTGGGTTAGGACCTTAACATGTTCGCCCCCTTAAAAATAGCCTTGTCCTCAAGGCTTGAGATGTGGAAACTACTGCAGAATGGTAGTTGGTTCCAAAGTGGCATCTGCTGGAGTCATATCTTTCCACTGTACTAGCACTTCCTTGATGGTTCTCTGATGTAGGCGACGCTCACGCTGGTCCAAAACGGCTTTTGGCTATAGCCAAATGGATCCTTCTTTAGCTAACTCTGGAATGTTGGTTTGAATTTGGCACCTGGTTCCAATCACCTTCTTCAAGCATGAAACATGAAAAACAGGATGTAGCTTCGACTGACTGGGCAGAACTAACTGATATGCGACTTGTCCCACACACTTGAGAACTGTGTAAGGACCATAAAATTTGGGCGCTAGCTTCTGACAATCTTCAACCTTGAGGGAATTTTGCTTATATGGTTGCAATCGCAGAAACACCTGATCCCCTTCTACAAATTGACGTTCAGAGCGACCTTGATCTGTTTGTTGCTTCATGCGATTCTGTGCCATGACCAAGTTCTCTTTAAGGGTATGAATAATATCCTCTTGGACTGTAAGTGTTTGGTCAACCACCTGGACCTTTGAGGTACCCGGTAAGTATGAGAGAACTGAAGGTGGCTTCTGTCCATATACCGCTTCAAAAGGAGTCATGCGAGTGCTTGTATGGTATGTAGTGTTGTACCACCATTCGGCTAGGGGTGACCATTGAGCCCACTGGTATTGTTTTTCAGAGGCAAAGCACCTCAGATATGTTTCCAAACACTTGTTGATAACTTCCATTTGACCATCCATCTGGGGATGATAAGCTGAGCTGAGCTGCAATTGTGTGCCTTGTATCTTAAACAGGTCTTGCCAAAAATTGCTTGTGAAAGTTGGGTCACAATAAAAAACAATAGAGTTTGGCATGCCATGAAGCTTGAAGACCTGGTCCATGAAAATTTGAGCCACCGTGGATGCAGTAAATGGGTGGTGAAGAGTGAAAAAATGAGCATACTTGGAAAGGCGATCCACCACCACCATTATGACTGATTTATTCCCCGATTTGGGTAAGCCTGTAATAAATTCCATAGAGATATCCTTCCAAATAGCAGGGGGAATCGGAAGCAGTTGGAGGGTTCCCGAAGATTTGACTGTTTCTCCCTTGTTGCATTGACACACCTCACATTCAGCGACAAACTTACGGATGTCCTGTTTCATACCATCCCAGAAAAAAAAATGTTTGACCCTGTCATATGTTTTGGTGAACCCTGAGTGCCCCACTGTGGGTGTAGCATGAAGCTCAAAAAGTACCGTGGATTTGATCTTGGATTGTTTACTTAAATACAAGCGGCCTTTGTATTGAAGCTCATCCTGGAACCAGGAGTACCCTGGGGGAGCCAGAGCCTTGTTCTACAATTGCTGGATCAGATGCTAACTTTTGGGATCTTGAAGCCATTCCTGGTGCATAGCTTGGATCCAATCGGGTACAATGAAGGAAAGAGAAAAAATGGATCCTTCGTCTTCATATTTCTGGGACAGTGCATCCGCCACAAAATTGTCTTTGGCCTTCTTGTAAATGATATCATAATCATATCCAAAGAGCTTAGTCACCCATTTTTGTTTCTCCTGGGAGGAAATGCATTGTTCCAAAAATTACTTGAGTCTTTGATGGTCGTTCTTAATTTGGAAGCGTTTCCCCAAGAGATAAGGACGCCACAACTCAACGGCATGCAGAATTGCCAACATTTCCTTTTCATAAATGGGTTTTCCTAGATTCCTTTCAGACAGTTGCTTGCTGGTGAAGGCCAAAGGTTGACCTTCTTGCATAAGGATAGCGCCTATTCCTTTCCCTGAGGCATCACATTCCAACACAAAGGTCTTTGTGAAATCGGGAAGGGCCAAAATCAGAGTGGTGCACTTGGTCGTCTTCAAGGTTTGAAAAGCTTGAGCAGTTGTTGGAGTCCAAGTGAAAGAGTTCTTTTTTAGGAGAGTCGTGAGAGGTGTTGCAATCTTTCCGTAGTTCTTAACAAACTTGCGATAATACCCTATTAGGCCCAAAAATCCATGCAATCTTTTGAGAGTCTTTGGGTGCGGCCAGTCTTGCATAGCTTCAATCTTTTTCGGGTCCACCCTGATGCCATCCTTTCCCACCAAATGGCCCAAGTATTCTACTTCTAAGGCACCAAAAGCACATTTAGATTGTTTCAGGAAAAGTTGGTGCTGAGAGAGTAGGCAGAGAAGTTGATCCACATGAGTAAGATGGTATTTCCAGGTTTTTCTATAGATGAGGATATCATCAAAGAAAACTAAGACAAAATGACGAAGAAAAGGGTGGAAGACATGGTTCATGAGGCTCTGGAAGGTGGAGGGGGTGTTACAAAAGCCAAAGGTCATGACCAAAAACTCATAGTGGCCCTCATGAGTGCGAAATGCTATCTTGGGAATGTCGGCCTCTTTCATACGTATCTGGTGATAGAGCGAACGAAGATCAAGTTTGGTAAAGAATTGGGTGCCACTCAATTCATCCAGGAGGTCATCAATGACAGGAATGGGAAATTTGTCTTTGATGGTCAATTTGTTGAGAGCATGGAAGTCAGGACACATTCTCCAAGAACCTTCTTTCTTCTGTACCATGACGACTAGAGACAAGTAAGGGCTCGTACTAGGATGAATGACGCCTACAGTAAGGAGTTCCTAGACCATTTTCTCAATTTCATTTTTTTGTGCAAAGGGGTGGTGATATGGAAGGATATTGGGGGGAAGGCTTTTTGGGACAAGGGGAATGGAATGATCATGAACACCGCAGGAAGGGGGGAGTCCTTGGGGAGTGGAAAATATGATTTGATGTTTAGAAAGGAGGGCTTGGAGGTCTTGGGGCACTGGGGGTGTCTCTATGGCTTGTATGGCATGGAGTTGGGCAATGACACCAGAATGACCTTTTTTTAGCAGCTTTTCCATGCGATGGGAACTGATGACCTCAGGTGAACTAGCAATGATGTCTTGGAATTTATATTGGTAGCCTTCATGGTCGAATTGCATGGTTAAGTTCTGAAAATCCATGAGAATGGGACCCAAAGTCCTTAGCCAATCTGCACCCAACACAATGTTGCAACCGCCCATGTCAATAGCAAACATATGGTATTTTAGGTGGTATTCACCGATTTGGAGACGCACATTTTCACAGCGCCCGCCACATTTCATAGAACCAACATTGGAAATCATGATTTGGAAATTGTTGACAACATGGATGTAGCAATGGGTTTCTTGGGCAATGCGACGATGAATAAAATTGTGGGTGTTGCCACTATCAACCAGAATGATGACCTTTCGATGCTTGATGTAACTGATTAACTTGAGGGTTTGGGGGGCAGAGAAACTAGTGAGAGAATTGAGGGAAATGATCAGTTCCACTTCGGGAGGGTCGGAGGGAGGGTTTATGTCAATGATTCTTGGTGACTCAGGCACAAGGGGAGTTGCATCATCCTCTTCCGGGATATCTTCAGATATGGCCATAAAAATCTTTTGTTCCTTACATTTGTGGCTCGAGAAATATTTGTCATCACAATTATAACATAGGCCTTTGAGTTGGCGTTCAACCATTTCAGCCCTGGTCAATTTTTGGATCTTTAATGGGGCGGAGGGAGTAGTGGGGTTTACTAGTTTAGGGTGAGGGATAAAGGAAGGCTTACGGTTTTGAGAGGAAACAATTTGTTGTGCTTATTTATCTTTTTTAGTAGCCTCCACCACACTCCCAGGTCGATCCATGAGGACATGGGCCCGAATCTCCTCCTTGAGGCCACTGATAAAACACTCTCAAAAGAAAGCATCAGTCATGCCCTCTGTTCAAAAATCCAGGTGCTCAAATGCAGCTATGAAGTCTTCTATTGTTCCTAATTGTTTCAATTTTTTCAAACGGCCCAAATGGTTGGTGTCAGTGTCAAAGCGTTCATAAAGCTCAGTCACAAATTGGGTCCAAGCAATATACCCTTGACAGGAAGTTTTTCTCCATAGCCACCATTGCCAGTGTTCTTGATCTATATGGAGAACACCATACCGGAGTTTGGCCAAGTCATCTGTAATGTTGTAGAGAGAGAAATAATGTTCCATTTGGGTGACCCAACCAGTGGGATCCGAGCCATCAAATTTGGTTACATCCACCTGTGGAAGGAATATGTCCCATTGAAAGTCATGGGGCTGAAAGGTATGGGAATGGGAAGAAGTTTCACCTTCAGTCTTTGTAAGTGTGTCAGGAAAAGGGTCATCGGTAGGGATATTGAGTTCGATGCAGAATGATACAAAGATAGATTCAAGTTGGGTGGTCAGTTCTTGTTTGACTTCCACCATTGTGGATTGCATGGATGAATTTATGGTGGTATTGATGGATGTATCACGGGAGGCAATAGTAGCACTGAGTTGTTGTACTTCTTTTTGGGTCTCGAGGAAACTAGATTGCAAGGTGTTGAAGCGAGACTCCAATTCTTGGCTACGGGTATGGGCCATGAGGATGGGTGAACTGAAAAGGGAGCGGGCAAGGTCAGAAATGTTTGCAGAAAAATGATATGGATGAATGTGATAAGGGAGAAGAGATGAATATAATGGAATAGGTCTCAAATAATGGTGAAAAAAATTCCAAGATTTTTTTTTTTTTTTTTTTTACTGCTGCGGGGTTATACTTTGGTCTAAAGAATGTTGCAGTGCTGAAATCCCCAAATTATTAACCAAAAAGAAATGTGTATTTACTTGGAAACCCGAACACAGTTGTGCGACAATAGATCTGGCCGGTTTAATTTGTTTATGTTTATGTTCCCCAAGGATTAGGTATTCAAGGGTTCTACAGACAAGGGTTTTCCCTATGCTATATCTCTCTGATATACATGCGGGGTCCAACAGTAGTACTCGGCCCAATATCTCAAGGAAATAACTAAGGAGGATAGATCGTACCCTTATCCGTACTACCCGACTACCCAGGTACTAGAGAGTATCTTCCCAAGTGTTTTTCTCGGTGACACTATAGCAGTCCGACAGCCGATAGGTTTATCTAAAGAGGGCTTCAGGAAATCTAGGTCGATCCGTACACAAATGTTGTCTGATGTGATACCACTCAAAGGGGTACCAACAAGGGTTACAAGGGTGGCCAACAGATGTGCGCTTAAGAACCACTTGTATTTCCTGCGTGTATGAATCCCTCAACCGCGGGTTTATGCGCATAACGACAGATATTTGTGGCTTAAAGCTGCCGGAATACGTCTCTACCCTGAAACAAAAATACCCATAATTTCTGCCAAGGAAAGTGCTCTGATACCACTAGCAAGATACCAAATATAATAAATATGCAGAATAGAAATAAAATGCTAGAAATGGTAGAATAACAGTAATATAACCAGCATAATCTCCACAATAACACAGAAATAATATGAGAACAACAACTGAAATAGCACTTTGATTCAGAAAGCAATGTTCACAGGCCTCTTCGAGGGAGAAACCTTCAGTCGAGCAACACTCTGTTATAATAATATCCAATCTAGGGTTTTCATACCCTCGACCCTTATTTATACTAAATATGTCTATTAAGAGAAGCATCTAGAGGAAGATCCTTCTAGAAGCGGAAGCTTCTATTAGGTCTTCTTACATCCGCCTTATTCTATTTTATTGAAAGGCCTTATTGACCTTTATTACATCTGAATACATTGATCTACCTATGTGCAGGTTAGGACCTTAACATCGTATCTTTTGATGTGTAGGATCATACCTAACGGACAGGTACCATATTGTATAGGTACACCTGGGGAGATGATTAGTTCAGACCTCCATGTGGCAGAGATCCCACCAGATGGATGTTGAGACCCCAATAGGGGGCAGAGACAGATCAAAGGGTTTTCACCAGAGAAGAGGAGAACGTTCTACCAGAGGTAGCTCAGCAGACCTGTACCCAGGGGGGTTATGCCCTTTCCACCAAGACATTGGCCTTGGAAGGCCCATGGCATCACCCAGGACACTCATGATGTCACCCAGTGCTTGTGGACATTTTGGGAGGTAGTTGTTGTAGTTTTGGCATGTGTGGCAGCTTCTGGAGGCCCAAGGGGGCCTAACATTTTTCTCCAGGAGGCCAACGTTATCCTAAAAAGGGATAACGTCACCCTAAAAGGGAATTATGTCACCTTTATTTGCTTGATTAGGGTTTGATTATAAAATTTAATGTAAAAATAGTATTATTATGTATTTTGGCCATGTCGGCCTTTTGGTGACCTAAACTTAAATTAAGGTCATTAGTATGGTATAAATTGAGGGTTTTAACTCTCATTTTTGGATCATCTTTCACTCACACTTATGTGAGGTCTGATATTTGCGCCCTCTTTAGGGTTTTTGGCTGAAATTATTAGTGCGCGCTTTTTGAAGGAGGCTTTTCTTGGCTATTTTCTGCATTTTCTTGGTGGAAGGTTTACAACTAGGGTTTGGCATTGATAATACTTGGTGAATGTAAGTGAAATTCTACAATTCTTCCTTTCTTGAATGGTTATGGTTTTTTACGTACATTTTGTGAAAGAATTTCATTGGATTAAACCCTAGGGAATAATCACATGTTGGTGTCCTTATTTCAAGTCCCTACTAGGTTATGCTAAGAAGCCATTTTATTTGTTGAAGATAAATGCTAGGGCCTTTCCATTGCAACAACCTACTATTCACTCTTCAAGCTAGCCATTTTTTACTTTTCCCTTTTGAGATAAAGAAGGAGGAAGACGCACTAAGGCCTAGGTTTACTAAACCTTAGTGAGTCATCTTCCCCTAGGGTTGATAGGTTGAAGGCTTGTATTAACAACACTTCAACCATCATATCCATCTTGTCTTTGGCCCTATCATTATCATTTTCGCCCTTCAACTTTTGCAACTAGTTTGACTCCATTTTCCCTAATAACGCATTGATCTAAGACCTTATATGCTTGAGTACCTTGATCACAAACTTCAAACAACCAATACCTTGAACAAATTCCTAACATCTTCTAACCCTAGCCTAGACTAACCTACTAACCCTATTGTTGTCATTATCCTTTTGATTCATAGTTATACTTTGCAGCATTCTAGCTTCTTTAAGAAAGTTGAACAATTGACTAATGCATGATAGTCTTTGCTTCTAAATGAATGATGGTATTACAATATTGATGATAAAACGTTCTCTCTCATTGTGAATATTTCTTTATCATTTATTGTTAAGTGACGTATTGTGATTGTCACTATTATACATCATTGATTTACTTCATCAATGTTATTGGCCAATTGCTTTATATCAGAAATTCCTTGATTATATGACTTAATAACCAACAAGTGATCTTGCACATATATAGCTTTCTTGTTTCCTTGTCCTGATCAAGTACACTTCTAGCAATCTTTATCTTTATTGGTTGTTTAGCCAAACCTTCTAATTGGTGGTGACTTGCGAGGGGGGAAATTTTACTTAGCCATAAGCCTTTGCCTTCTCAAAACCCCAGGTCACCAGGGACATCTCCCCTAGGCCTACCACCCTAAACAGAAAGAGTTATCCTATTGAGGTGGCAGTGATAGGATAGTCTCCAGTTTCACCAGTTTGCCTTTATTTCGCCTTTCCTTTACTTCCAAGTACAAACTCCGTGATAACAGACCCAAAAGTATGTTCCTATAAGAGATTGTTTGGTCACTCAGCTAAATGGATTTTTCATTGCTTTTTTTGATGGGGCAACACAGTGTGACAAGAAAATATGTGGAGAAGGGGGTTAAAAAAAAACCAGACTCTATAGTATATAGATAGAACCTAAACAATGGTGAATGTACTAATACTAAGGCAGAACTATTGGGAATATGGGCCACTCTTACTCTGACTATTCATCTATCCCTCCCAAAACTTCAAGCTCTGGGCGAATCCAAGGTAATTATATATTGTATCAACAATAGAGGAAGGATATAGGTTAGCACTATCAAAGGATGGAAGCATAGAACAAAGGAACTTATAAAAAAATCAGGAAGTTAACTTCCATCACATTTTCAGAGAAATCAACAAGGAGGCAGACCAACTTTCTAAACAAGCTCTTCATGAGACAAAGGGAAGAATTACATATTTAATATGGAACCTAGAGGCTTAGGTCCCGTGACCTACCTGGCCACGTACTAATATATTTCTTTATCTGATATTTCGAGACAATTTATCCCAGTTTTTTCGATAGCTCCATTACTATTACAAGTATGTAACTCTTCTGATATTTTACTTTTTGAAGATGTGGTTCTTCTAGCCATGTATGTTTTAAAACTAAAAACTAAAATCCAAACTATTCTATTTTGGCTAAGATTATTATCAGTCATGTTAGGGCTGGGCTTTTGCTATGAAAGTAATATGTAAAAAAATATATATCTTAATATAATTTTGAGATAATTTTCTATTGGAAAAAATGGTGCTTCAATTAAGGTGATTGGTTTTTTTTAAGAATAAAGGGGATGAAAAAGTAGTAAGCCAATAATGATTATGATTAACTTAATGAGTGGTATTTAATATTAATTATTATATACATCACTCACAACATTATTATTAAAGTTACACGTACATTATTGATGATTTTTGAAGTTTTGTGTGGTATTTAACATTAATTATTATATACATCACTCACAAAATTATAATTAAATTTACACGTACATCATTGATGACATTTCAAGTTTGAAATTAGATTGATAGAGGTGAATGAAGACTCTAATTTCAAATTGGCCTTGTCTAATTGTTTTATGTCTTTTTTTTCAAGAATTTGGCGACATAAATCTTCAGGAAATCACAATTTTTTGTTAGTTAAATTGTATTTCTAAATATAAAAATGGATTCAACTTTGAAAAACCAAATCCTTGGACACTAGGATTTCTAATTAATATCTAAAAAAACAAAAACAAACATAGAGTAGTTAGACTCTGTTGGCACAGTCGAAGACCCAGGGTTCAACGCTTCAACAACACACCAAGAAAACCCTAACTACCGACCCTTTTGGCAACACCTGCGAAGCAGATGAAGCCTCATCTGAGGTCAAGGCAGGGGTGGTTTCAGGACTCCAGTGTCTGCAACCTTAGCTGGGACACAGATCTGTGATTAAAATACTCTAACAAAGCACTTAGCAGTTTTCATTCATTAGTACTTAACCTTTGTTCACAACATAGATAAACCCTAATTACAGTGCAACATAGTATTCAACAAGATTCAACACATTCAAGCACCAAGAACATCAACATAGATCAGATCTAGCATCTCATTCACATCATTAGGCACTAAGCTATCATATTCATCTAAGCATACATCATTCAACTAAGCACTAATTATATGAACCATAAAACAACCATAATGCACAAAACAACCATAACACAGGATATATGTGGTTCACCCCCAGCCTGGGGCTACGTCCACCAACTCTTCATCTTCTTTATTATCTTTTGTCAATCATCTACATGCACAGAGCCATAAGGTCCTACTCTGCATAGGACAGGAGATCTGCATGCACCTCGCCAGATCCTCCTTCCTTGAGTTAGGTTACAGCACAAAGCATGTACACAATTTCTTATAGTCACTTGCACTTAGCCTTGCAAGTCTCACACAGTATGCACAAAGCATGTACAACTATCACTTTCACTTGGCACATTGGCCTTCACTTGCCCTTTTGATCCGGATTATTTTCGGCACAAAATGCGAGCGGAGATATAATAAAGAAATGCACAGAGATATTGCATATATTCAATAAGATAACATAAATGTATCAGAGATGCAACCATAAACACAGATATACAGTAATACATTATTTCTATTAATGAAATAAATGTACAGAGACTGTAAAAATACAGAGTGAAAGACTCGCTAGAATGGTGGCAGCTTATCTCTAAGAAGAGATATGACGGCTACTCGCATTCACAAGAAGATGGTTACAATGAGGCTCTAAAGGCCTTTTTACAATAAAAAGGAATTCCAAAAACCCTAGACATCCAAAAACCTAACCCTAGGAGATGAAGCGCCAAAAGTCATCTAGGCCCCATTTGGGTAAGTGAGTACATCAACTTCCTGGGGTCGTAACTTTTGCATATGATCTCCGTTTTAGGCGTGTGATAGCTCGTTGGAAAAGTATTGTTGAGGAGATTCATTTTGGGGGATCAATAATGCTTTTGGATATCATTGAGAACCTCTATCTCAAAAAACCTTCATTCGGGCCCTCAAAATGGCCCCAGAAGTTAAAAGCTGCTAAAAATAGTAAATTGTCAAAATTGCCAGAAAACTGTTTTGAGCCAGTCGAAAAAGGTGGGTGGCCACCGATATCCACCTCGATCAATCCTCTCTCCTTAGGAAGCAATTGTATCCATTGCGTTGAGTTCCCAGGGGAGAGGGAAAAGCGTTTGTTGAATCTGCATCTTGGTGAGTTGTTTGCCTTGCTGGAGACGTCGCGCTGCTCAGTTTGTGGAAGTTTGTCACGAACCTATTGAGGCTGAGGCCTTTCAACAAGTTAGGATACATGAGAGGACGATGTGCAAAAGGAATATTTATGCTTTTCTGCAACCTTGTTGACGTTCGTCTATTGGATAGAAGGTGCTTGGGGTGAAGCTTTAGTGGTTGCAGTGTCCTTATGTTCCTCTTCTGAACAGATTGTGAAGAAGCTGAATTTTGCAGTATGAGATACTACCTTGCGACACTTTTTAGGTGAAACAGTAGTCAGAACTACCTCTATTATTTTGTAGAGATGACCCCCCAGAGAAACAATGACACTGCGGGGTCGAGACTCATAAACAACATGGCGCTTCCACATATATGGTTGGCCCAAGAGAACATCACAGACATCTAGTGTGGAAACATCACATAATACCTCATCCTTGAAGGGTTGGATGTCGTATGACAATTGACATTGTTGGCTGACATGAAGATCTCACCCTTGGTGAAGCCACCCGATGTTGTATGGCTATGGGTGTGGTGTTGTCGGCAATCCCAACTATTTGACGACCTCTACTAAGATGAGGTTCTTCTGGATTCCTCTATCAACAATAAAATGCAGCAGGGTCCCCTTCACGCACATCTGTAAATGAAAAAGGCGCTCCCCCTCTTCAGGATCTGTTGGTTCTTCTGGTTGAATTGTTGTGGTCGCGATAATAACAGTGGGGTCCACGTCAATGATCTGTCCTTTACCAGTATTTTTAGAATCAGATTATGAATTAGGGTTCGGTTCCTTGTCTTTGATATCGACTACCAATGACTGTTTTGAGTGACATTCATCGGTGCTGTGCCAGGGGATTTTGTGGAAATTGCACCATTGTCCAGTGTCCTTCTTTATCTTCCCGTGGCCCTTCTTTTCATGTGTCTTAGACTGGTTTTTAGGAGACCATTTGTTAGGGCTATCTTTTTCATACTTTGGTTGTTGCGGATTTGCAGACCTGAATTTTCGTTTGTTCTGGTGCTTAAATTTCTGCTCGATTTTAACAACATATCGATAAGCAGCACCGAGTGATGAGATGTCCAGAAAATCCATTTCAATCTGGATGTATCTGTGTAGAGCCCCACGGTATTTCAGAACCAAATGTCGCTCGGAGTCTTTGATACCCAGCTTGGTGTGCAAGGTATGGAAAGTATTGGTGAACTCCAGAACTTCTTGGCCCCTCTCTTACCACAGTGTGGTCCATCTCATGTACTGGTCCTCATAGTTTCCAACAGGGTAATACTGTTCCTTTACTGCATCCACAAAAAAATCCCAAGTGGGATCAGCCCCGTATATTCCAGACTCCTATGTGGAACTTTTCTCCCAGTAAGTTTCCCACCAATGCTTGACATGAGGGAGATCTTTAAGGAGTGCAAAGGTGATCTTTTCTTTGTCGGAAAAATTGTGAACAGAGAAATAAGCTTCTAGCAGAGTTAACCATTTTTCTAGGGCTTCTGCATCTATCTGTCCTTCAAATACAGGAATATCAAAATTAACTTGTACCTTGAAAGGAGAGGTGCCTCCAAAGTGGCCTCTTGATGAATATGCACCTGCTGTTCTAGGCAGACGTTGAAGGATGTGGGAAAAATTCTCCATCATTTCATCCCTATGTCACGTGAGAGCTTGCTCAAGCAACAGATTGATAGGATCGTCTGCTCCGTCGTTTTTCTTTTCTTCAGCCGTTGAGGGTTTCTTGGGTGTGCGAGAGCGATTGTCTTCAAGAGAGAAAATCTTGAGAACCAACTTTATATACTCAGACCTCATTGGGGACATGCACTGAAAAAACGATCAAGAGAAGCCTGCTCTGAGACCACTGATCCAGATTATTTTCGGCACGAAATGCGAGCAGAGATATAATAAAGAAATGCACAGAGATATCGCATATATTCAATAAGATAACATAAATGTATCAGAGATGAAACCATAAACACAGATATACATTAATACACAATTTCTATTAATGAAAGAAATGTACAGAGATTGTAAAAATACAGAGTGAAAGACTCGCTAGAATGGTGGCAGCTTATCTTTGAGAAGAGATGTGACAACTACTTGCATTCACAAGAAGATAGTTACAATGAGGCTCTGAAAGCATTTTTATAATAAATAGGAATGCCAAAAACCCTAGACATACAAAAACCTAACCCTAGGAGATGAAGCACCAAAAGTCATGTGGGCCCCGTTTGGGTAAGTGAGTACATCAACTTCCCGAGGTCGTAACTTTTGCATACGGTCTCTGTTTTAGGCATGTGATAGCTTGTTGGAAAGGTATTGTCGAGGAGATTCATTTTGGGGGCTCAATCATTCCTTTTACTATCATTGAGAACCTCAATCGCAAAAAACATTCATTTGGGCCCTCAAAATGGCCTCGGAAGTTAAAAACTACTAAAAATAGTAAATTGCCAAAATTGCCAGAAAATTGTTTTGAGCCAGTCGGAAAAGGTGTGTGGCCACCGATATCCACCTGGATCACATTTTCTACTTAGAATCACATACACCACTTACTTACATCGCCTATATTTCTATTTATACATTACAAAAAGGTCCTAAACATGGGTAAACCCATGGGTCAACATCCCCATATCCATTACATAAGCCCTAATCCAAAAAACTACCCAAAAGGAGTCACGATCATGCGATCTCTGCTTCAACTTGCGGTCCACCTTTGACAACCTGTTGAAGTCCCAAAATAGGTCAAACCTAACCAAGCATCTCCAAAACTTGGTCAAGGGCCAACAGGCCCCGAACACTCACCTGTTACTCGTCCCAAATCACTCTGATCTGGGTAGATATGCATCAAAATCCTCGATCCTGGCTCAAGATACCTCGTTAACAATTCCCTCTAAGAGTTGTTCAAATGAAGTGACTACTTGTTCCAACTCTTCTCCTCGTCCTTCAATCTCTTCGAACAGTTGGCAAGGTACATCCTGGACTGGTTGGAGCCTCTGAGTCACTTCCATGACTTTTCTTTGTATGGCATGGACATGTTGTTGAACAATGTGTTTTTCCCGGGATCATTTCATTATTTCAACTAATGATAAGAGCTTCAGTTCTGCTTGTACTGTCACTGCTTGCTTCTTTGCCTCCTGGAGCTGTGACTCCAGTGTCTTCATTTCAGGGTCCTTAGTAAGTTGCTCATAAGTCTGCGCACTTCTAGTACTAAGTTGTTGACATTCCAAAGCTAATGCTTTGATCCTCTCAACTGTGCTCCAGGCAGTGGCTTCTCTTTGGTCTCGCACATCCTGTGGAGTACTTGGTACTGTTTGTAGCTCTAGATATGTTATTCTCTGTTGAAGTTGTTATATGGCTTCAGCAAGCTGCACTACTTGACGCTCCACTGTGTCTTCCTTCTTTTTCTCTAATCCCATTAGAGAGCTAAGTACTCTGTTGACTACTTCTTTTACTTTAACCTACTCCGCGAGCAGTTTTTCTTTAACTTGTTGGATATGCACCTTTTCCTCTTCAAACTTTGCTTGGAGGACAACCTTCTCCTACTGTGCAACCCTGCGTTTCTCTATTACTTCCTCTTATGCTTGCTTCAAGGCCACTGTGGCCTATTCTGTTTCTTCTTGTGCACGATAAAGGTGGGCTTCAGTCACATCAACTAGTCTTCAGAGTTGAGTAGGCTGATCTCCCAACTCTATTTCTTCTGATGGTAGGGACACAGTGGACACTGCGCGACTGGTGTCAGGGGCCTGTTGTACCCCTCACAGTCCTGCTTCAATTTTTTCATACATGGTCTATTTCTTAGCTTCATTTCTCTACAAAATATCTTTTGAGGCATATGATATAGCTACGATGATCAAGTCGAAGTCATCGAGCATGAGCACAGTCTGCAGCTTGGTCTTACTACCTTTTGACTTCTTATGTGATGTGGGTTTTGTGGGAGAAACCTTTATTTTTTTATATGGCTCTGCATCATCAGGGGGATTCTATGGCGGTGTTAATTCAATTTGCTTCTGTTGATATTATTTTCCATTGTACTCTTCTTGATCTACTTTGTCATCACCTCCTCCTCCAGGTGATTCTGAAGCAGTTTCTTCTGATGCACTGCTCAGCTGCTGGACTTCTTTTGTCTTCTTCCTTCCGCTAGTTCCAAGTGTATCATGCCCTTCACAAGTGATCACCGAGCTTCCGATTAGTTCAGGATCAGACAGTTCTGTGGAGTCAAGAGGGATAAGGAGCTCTGTAGGCCACTCCTTAGTTATTTCTTCTAGGTCCTCCTCTGTGAGTTTGTAATAACTCTGTAATACTTCTTTGTGTTCGTCTCCACATGCAGTGATGTAGATAAAATGTCTGTCTGCATGGAAATTCACAAATGGCCTGAACATGTGCATGGTTTTTGGCGTTATATGAGGGACAACCTCAATAGCCCTCTTTAACGGCAAGTAGTAGGTGTGGAACAGGGCGTTTGATTGCCATTTTTTTCCCATATCGCTTAAATACCATAGCGAAGTGAACTTCGCGGCTAAGGGTTCAGATGGATCTAGTTCAGGGAAGGTCACACCTTCTGGCATCTCCCAAGATATGAACGCGATGATGATGAGAAACCAACTAAAATGAAACTCATATCCCTAATCCTGAGCTTCGTGGTAGTCTTGGTCTAACTGGTGCACTAAGTATTTTTTCCAATTCATTTGTATCCCAACCATGCATTTTACTGTGAGGTCAACAACAAACCCTATGACCTACGTGGGTCTGTTCTTTCGAACTAGTGTTGGGCCCCAACAACTCCCCCTATATTTTTACAAAATTTAAAGGGCCCCTATTGGAATCTTGATAATTATAATGAGCTACAGAATCAACCTTTTCAAATAGTTTCATGCCTTGGCTTGACTTGAGACAAAATTAATACATTCACTATAGTATGAAACATTCATTACAAGAGTATATGTCAAAAGTTAGAAGCGAGAATAAAAATCTCAATTTAAACAAAAACGTTAATTTTTATCAAATGTTTACTTTCGTTTAAATTATGATTATGTGTTCATTCTTTTGCTCATTAGCAAGTTTGACTATTTTGAATAATGTGTTCAATACTTCATCAAATAATACCTTGGTTGGTTTCTCATTTTCATAAAATCATTTGGTGATATTAATTAATTTTTTTTTTTTCATTTTGCATCTCATAATAATAATAAAAAATAAAAAAGAATTATCTATCATTTGTTTGATTTTGTAAAAAAACAAAATTAATATTTTTCTCTTCTCCATTAACTTGAAGCTTCTAGAGTTTTAGGATCATTATAAACAATGTTTGTTTAGAACTTATAGTTAGTTTAAATTCATTTTTTATTTTATTGGTCTAGATTTTGTTTTATTCTCAATTTTTAGGTTATTAATTTTTATGTTATTAATTTAGGTTTCTTTTTGTTTCACAGGTTTCTATTATCAAATATTTAATACGGATCTGATCACGGATTGATTTTATTATCCAAATACAATCAAGATGATTGATCCAAAAATAATATTGGATTGCTACAAATAATTTTATGAGCAACAACACATAAAATTTGGAAACGCGTCAAAATCAGACAAGCGATTTTGCAAGACTGATTGCAGCCAAACCATGAGGAATTTGAAGAAACGGTTGAAAACCCAGAACCCAAATGGAACCATTTAACTTCCACGTAGATATTTTCCCAAACAAATGCACGATTTGAGAGATATTTGGGTCTCTTTACAAAGAAAATTTCAGGACGAGGAAATTATTAGTGACGCCCAGACTGTTCATTCATTTTATAAATATATGAGAAAGATCAAAGCCCAACGATCCAAGAAATGGAGAGGAGGATTTTTATCCTTTCTCTTTTTTATATTATATCTTTTGTAAACTTTTTATTTCTTTTCAAATGGAGTAATGGATGGCTGGAATCTTTGGGAGAATGGGCGAGTATTTTCAAAGAAGAATATGGAATTCTAGGTTGCTTAATGGCTTTTGTCCTGTGAGTAAAATGGTTTCATTTTCATTATAATATCTTCATATTCTTTGAATAATTGATTATGCATTGATTTAAATTAGCTTTAGTCTATTTTATCAATACATGGTTAATTATTATCATTTATATATTAATTTTTCCAATCTTTAAAGTCTTATCCCAAAAATTCTTCTAGGACTACAGAATGGACAAGTGATTCCAAAACTTAATAGAATGGCATATATACATTTTGGCTTTAGCCTTTTGTTTATAATGTTTTTATTTATGTTTTGTTAATCATGTTACATGTGCAGGTCTGATATCTTCAGATTAAATGATCTGTGATGTGTAGGAGGTTTATATTATAAATATCATCTATGATTTGCTTCTCAAAATACAAATGTTGTGATCATATCTTCGATTTAAATAATGGGATTTATCTTTGAGTTTTAAATTGAATGATAAAATGCATAAATTGCTTCCATATTTATCTTGTTGTAATCATGTATAATTATGAGATCACAAGTTTATGTTTGTGTTTCATTTTCTGTCATTAAAACCTAAGCTTCCAATACATGTTATAAATTTATTTAGAACAGTCATAAGGTTCATTGCAGATTTCTCTATTGGACATGGTTATTGGATGTCCTCCAACTATGCAGATGCTTGGATACACCTCACTAACTCACTGACAGGATAGTTTCTTTATATTTTTCTATCATTTACATATCATTGAAACTAGAATGTATGGTTCAGATTTGACTATCCACATGTTCATGCTTCATTGAATTTTTTGCAAGATTCTTTAAATTTATAAAGGAAAAACAATAAATATTTTTATGTGCTTTATTTATCTGCTTCCTAGAAGTAATCATTTTTCACATCGATTTTTGTAAGTTTCGATTAAAACTTACATCTTGTAAATCATGTAAATAAATGAGACTTGTATATCTTCTGCTTAAATACAACTACTACAGTTACATTAGAGCATATATATATATATATATATATATATATATATATATATATATATATATATATATATATATAGTGTTTTAGTAATTAGTTAGTTATTTCTCTCTTTTATTTGTTTCTTTTAGGATTCTTAGATTGGCTAACGGAGCCATTAAACCCGTCAAAATGAGTTACACCAAATGGCTTGGGTTATTTAGACAACCCCGGACCGGACTCGCTCTTCCAGTTGATGGACGGTCAATTCCGTCCATCAACAAGTGGCACTAGAAGGAGGGCCAGACTAACAAGCTAGCCTTATAGGAGTCTTTTTTTCAAATTTAATTAATTTCTCATGGCTCCCCAAATCACTATGTTGGAACATGCTTTCCACTTATCATTACCTGATATTCCCAACAAGACAATGTCTCTCTTGTCCAAACTCACCTTTGATGGTGGGGGGAATGTATCTGCAAAAGACCATATTAAGAAGTTTTGGTGTAAATGCATCAAGCATGATATTTCTGATTTAAAGGTTTTGTGTAGATTGTTTGCTTTTACTTTCAAGGGTCGGATTAAACATTGGTTTGAGTCTTTTCCAGCTTATCACATTTTTTATTGGTTTTAGTTTGTAGATGAATTTTTAGATGCTTTTGAAATCTATGATTACAATCAATTATGTGAATAATTTCAGACTTTGCTAATCAATGGCGATTCATCTTCAAAAGGCTTTTCGACAAGAATCCATCATGTTCTTTGTAAATTTAATCTTGATGACATGTCATTTGTATTAAATCTCCTCTA
>ML803429.1:186154-196726 GCA_009831015.1 Picea engelmannii | reverse complement strand
TTATAACTCTTTGGCCGTGAAGGCCTATTTCTTTTCATATTCTACTTCCTTCTCTATTTTTTATAACTTGGCAACTGCTAGATGATTGATGTTATCTCGTTTAACTACCAGCCCCATTACAGAGATTCTCAGCAGTATTTCAGTGACTTCATCTTCACTACCTCCATGATATCTCATGGGCCATGTTAATTATAGTATCCCTTCCCATTGTTCTCACCTGTCAATGGATTTTTCTATTATATAGAATTTAAAATTTATAGTGCATTTTATTAGTTTTTTCTATTATATAGCATTTGAAATTAGCAATGCACTTAAGTAGATAAGGACTCTATGGCTCATTTCAAATGCCAGCCCCATTGCAGAGATTGTCAGCAGTATTCCAGCGACTTCATCTTCACTACCTCCATGATATCTCATGAGCCATGATAATTATAGTATCCCTTCCCATTGTTCTCACCTGCCAATGGGTTTTTCTATTATATAGCATTTAAAATTTATACTGCATTTTATTAGATTTTTCTATTATATAGCATTTGAAATTAACAATGCACTTAAGTAGATAAGGACTCTATGGAACTTGAAACCCTTAATTTCAAGCCGCTACCATAAAAAGAATATGCTCCAAAGGAATCTCTATGCCTTTGGCTTTGCTTTATACCCTACCCTGGAATTCAATTCCTCCTTAAACTATATATCAAGTCCTAGAATTAAAAATTAATTAAACTATATATCAAGTCATAGTATTCAATGCATGTTATAACTCTTTGGCCATGAAGGCCTATTTCTTTTCATATTCTACTTCCTTCTATGCTGTTAATAACTTGGTAACTGCTAGATGATAGAAGTTATTTCATTCAACTACATGTCAAATGCCAGCCCCGTTACAGAGATTCTCAGCAGTATTCTGTAATGTTCCCAAGCTGGTTTTGGCCAAGGAACAAGGGTTTTTGACTGTTTGTTTTAGTGTTTCTGTGTGCTGTGCAGGTTTGCTTCATCAAAGTTGTGCATGAGGGAGTTTTTCATGAAGATTATAGCATAGAGATGTAGAACAGAGCATATAATGCAAGGAAATGTCTAGATACAAACAATGAACACCAAATAAGAACCAACAACTTCAGGTCTGACCTTTATTTAGATAATAAGATGATCCTGAGTACAGTAGATCTGCAGATTTGGATATATAAAGACAGAATATCAAAGCTGGAATGAATGCTACTCCAATAAGCTCCAAGACTGAAGAGAATAGCTTCCAAAGGCCTCACAAATGCTGAAGATTGGAACAAGATCAATTTCTTTCCCTTCCAAGGCTGGAACCCCTCCTACTGGCTGAGTTGCGCACTACCCTGATGGTTGTAGCTGCCCAAGATTTCGGCCCTCCTCTTCTTGTACTCCAAATTACCCCAAACTCTCCAGGATTGTAGATCAGGGCAATAGAAACCCCTAGATTGAGTTTCTTGCTGATTGGAAGAGTTTAGACCCCTCAAATGAGTAGATTCTCCTTCTGCAGTGTGCCCTCCTCCTAGTGAACTCGTGCCAAACTCACAATAAAAGATATGATAGGAAGATCTCCTCCAAAATGGCTAAGAAAGGCGCCCTACGCCCAATGATCAGATCCCAATAGGTTTTACCCTCCAGAACTTCTTCCTTCCTCCAAATCGAATGGATCTTCTTCCACAAGTGCGCCCTCCTGCTGGAAAACCCCAATGATGCGCACTAGATCTCTCCAAACCTATATAATCAACCTATATCTGAGATAGAATGGTGAGGGAGGAATCTTGCACCTCTGTGACCAAGCTTGGACCAAGATGGGTGGGATCTTTCACCACCGAGCTGATCTCTAGGGTTTGTTATCCCAAAACCCTCAAAACGTCTTTGGCTCTAGAGCTCAAGATGCAAAAGTGAAAATGTCAAGAAGGGGTGAGGCACCCTCCTTTTTCCTTTATACCCTTGATCTCATTCTCAATTGAGTTAGTTGACCACCTTCTAAGGTTAACTCTTCGCTTTTCTTCATGTGTCCTTTTCCACTTAATTTACCTTTTTCCCCAAACTCACTTTTAAATTATAACATTATGCTTAGGTGAACACTTTGGAGCCTCTTAGTCCCCATTTCTCATGAGACTATAGTCTAGTGGGGACATCTAGACTTCTAAGTCTTTGTAATCCTCTTATCAAGGGTGGGGGACATTATAGTCTCCCCTGCTGGGAATTGCTTGCCCACAAGCAATTCTGACCCTGCTTTCTGAAGAACCTGTTCATTCTCCCAAGTAGCATCTTCTATAGGCAAATCCTTCCATTTGATCAAGTATTCCATAATGTTCCTCTTCCTTAGCCTCTTGTCCCTTACTTCCAACACTTCTTTAGGTATCAATATCAATTGTCCCTCCTCATCCAAGGGAGGTAGTTCCTCAATAGGAGTGATGTATTTCCCTATGTCTCTTTTCAAACATGATACATGAAAAACATTGTGTATCTTGCTTCCTGGGGTAGATCAAGCTCATATGCCATGGCCCCTACCTTTATTTTTACCCTGTACAGCCCAAAGAAGCAAGGTTGAAGCTTTTTTGCGCCATTCCTCTTTATAGATGTTTGTCTATCAGGTTGGAGCCTTAAGTATACAAGATCGCCAACCTCAAATGTGCACTCCACTTCGTGCTTGTCTACCTGTATCTTTTGCTGATTTTGCGCCCTGTGCAAGTGATCCTTTAGCTCTCTAAGTATATCTTGGCTTTTTTGGATCCAATCTTGTACCACAGGTGCTCTACTATCACCAAATACAATCTCCACAAAGGTGAGGAGATCATAACTGTATAAGTCCCTGAAAGGTGACATACCAATAGACATGTGGTAGGTGGTGTTGTAGCAATACTCACCCAAGTGTAACCACTTAACCCATGCCTTTTGTTTCCCTGAAACATAATTTCGAAGGTACCCTTCCACCCATTTGTTGACTATCTCTATTTGGCCATCAATTTGAGGATGATAGCTAGTGTTGGGGGTCAAGGCTTTACCTACCAACCTAAATAGCTCCTGCCAAAAGGTGCTCATGAACCTGTTGTCCCTATCACTCACTATGGTTTTGGGTAAACCATGCAACCTGAAGATCTCTCTGAAGAATAGTTCCGCAACCTATGAAGCACTGTAATCTGTGGCAATGGCAAAGAAATGGGAAAACTTGGTTAATTTGTCCACAACCACAAAGATGCAATCCTTGCCCTGAACCTTGGGAAGCCTTGTGATGAAGTCCATAGATATACTCTCCCATTTATGCTCTGGAATAGGGAGTGGTTGCAATAAACCCGGTGGATGAGTGTGCTCCTCCTTGTTCTCCTGACAAGTGGAACATTCCCTGATATGGTGCATTACATCCTCTTTCATACCCCTCCACGTGAATCTTTCCCTTACCTGCCTGTATGTTTTGAAAAATCCTTGATGCCCATCCAATGGTGAGTCATGGCATGCTTGCAATACTTTCGTTTTGAATTCTGATTCAGGAACTAACAAAATTCGGCCCTTGTAGTATATGATGTCATCCATGATCCTGAAGTTATCATCCTATACCTGCCCATCCATCAACTCACAAGCAAACATGTTTTTAGAATACTCCACCAAAAGATGTGATTTCCAATCAACCGAAATATCTGTCATGGCATATACTGAAGGCCTTCTGGACAAAGCATCAGCCACCACATTGTTTTTTCCTTTGACAAATTCAATATCAAAGTCATAAGCTTGGATCTTGCTAACCTATTTTTGTTGTCTTTCATTAAGGTCCTTTTGATCCAAGGAGTACTTGAGGCTATTGTGATCTGTCCTGACAACAAATTTTGCCCCAATCAAGTAGTGTCTGAATTTAGCCAACACATGCATAATAGCTAGCCTTTCTTTGTCAGAAATAGTGTATAGGAGCTTAGGCCCCCTCAATTTTCGTCTCTCATAGGCAATGGGGTGCCTATTCTGCATAAGAACTGCTCCAATGCCCTCACCTGAGGCATCACATTCCAATATGAAGGGCTGCGAGAAATATGGTAAAGATAGAACCGAACAAGTGCTCATTACCTTCTTCATTTTATCAAATGTCACATGTGCCTCTTGACTCCACCTAAATGTGCCTTTTCTGGTCAAATCTGTCAAGGGTGCACAAAGTTGGGAGAAGCCTTTGACAAACCTCCGGTAGTAACTACAAATACCAAGGAATCCTTTCAACTCAGTAAGAGTCTTGGGTGTTGGCCAGTCAAGTATAGCTTGTATTTTTTCTTGGTGTACCTGTACTCCTTTCTCTCCAATGATATGTCCCAAGTAAAGGACTTCAGTCATCCCAAATTCACACTTTGACTCTTTAGTGTATAAAGATTGTTCCTCCATAATGCTCAAGATTTGGTCTACATGCTTGAGATGATCCTCCCAAGTTTTGCTATAAATCAGCAAGTCATCAAAGAAAACTAAGAGAAACTTCCTCAATTTCTTGTTGAAGACATGATTCATGCATGATTGAAAGGTGGTTGGTGCATTAGTTAACCCAAAGGGCATAACCAAAAATTCATAATGACCATAATGACATCTATAAGTTGTTTTTGGCACATCTTGCTCCCTCATTTTGATTTGATGATAACCAGAGCACAAATCTATTTTGGTAAAGTAGATAGCACCATGTAACTCATCCAATAGCTCATCTATCTGAGGGATGGGGTACCTTTTCTTAATAGTATTCTTGTTCAAGGCTCTATAGTCAATGCACATGCGCATAGTACCATCTTTCTTCTTTACCAAGACCACTGAAGATGCAAAGGGACTAGAACTTGGTCTAATGTGACCTGTGTCCAAGAGTTCTTTAATAGCTTTTTCAATTTCATCCTTATACTTTTTTGGGTGTCTATAAGGAGTAGTGATGACACGTTTTGCGCCTTCTTCCAGCTCTATAATATGCTCAAACCCCCTATTTGGTGGTGCTCCTGGAGGAATAGGTTCAAAAACCTTGCTGTGACTGTCAATGATTTTCTGAATGTCATGAGAGTAATGAGGATGCCCCTCCTTATTCACCTAAACTAATATTCTACATTTTGCTGCATATACAGGTTTTGTCTCCTAAAAATGGCCTCCATGCGCTTTGTTGTAACCACTCTAGGTGTATCACCTGTCATCCCTCTCAGTATCACCTTTTTCCCCCATTCTCTTCGATGAATGACATCTCCATGGTTTTGTAGTTGGTAGTGATAGGTCCCAAGGTACTAAGCCACTGAATTCCCAAGATGATATTGGTATCTGGTAGATCCATCACATAGAAATCTTGCGCCAAGTCATGTCTCCCCAATGTAAGTTTCATCCCTGGAATATACCTTTCACATGGCATAGTGCGACCCCCTACTACCTCCACACGAAAACCCTCAAACTCTATTGTAGGTATATGCCTTCTTTTCAACAAGGCCGAATCAATGAAGTTATGTGAAGCTCCCCCATCTATGAGTACTGAAACCTTCTGTCCTTGAAGCACTCCCCTCGTCCTGAAGGTATTGAATTTAGGGACCCCACTGATGGAAGTTATTGTAACCTTCTTGTCTCCTGTAAGGCCGAAACCTGCTTCTTCACCTTCTTCATTCTCTGTAGGGTCTATTCTAGGTGGATTTGCTTCTATTTTTGAATGTGGCTGAAATCTTCATCCTCATTATCATAAATCACCTCAATGTAATGTGCCTTTCCTTTACCCATGCATTTGTTCCTTGGCTCCCAAGGCTCCTTGCATGTGAAGCAAAGTTGCTTCCTCCTTAATTCCCTCCTGGTAGCCTCATCCATCCTCCCCTTGCCTCTATCCATTCCTTTTTGATCCCTTGCCGCTTGATTTATTGGAGGTCTTGGAGTGAATTTAACTTTAGTTGTTGATCCCATCAAATCCCTTGTCCTCCATATGGCACCTTGTAATTTGGGGGGCTTAAAATCCTTAACCCAACCTCGTAAGGGTTCCAACAACCCATGAAAAGCATCAACAATCTAGCTGGTGAGACATCAAGTATTGTTACCGCTACCCTCTGAAACTCCTCAATATAACTCTCTGGTGACCCTGTTTGCTTGAGTTGTGTGAGTTCCCTGAAGTGTATCTCAGGATCTCCCTGATCAAATCTGTCAATGAGCCTTTGGGTGAACTCTGGATAAGATGTAATCGGGTTGTGTCCCAAGGTGTTCATGCAATGATACCACCAGTCATGTGCTTTTCCCTCCAAATAGATAGTGGCGAATTTTATAGCATCCAGCTCCCTCATGGGGTTAAGCTACAAATAAGCATCCAATTTCTATACCCAAGCATGTGCAGTAGATCTAGATGATCCATCAAAGGTAGGTATCTCCATCTTCCCTGCCCTGCGCTCCAACTCATGATTGCTCCTCTGATAGTTTTTAGGCCTACCCTTGTATTTGATGCCACAACAATGATCCAATGTAACCTGTCTCCCGAAGCCTGCACTCAAAGTTGCCTACTCCCTAGCATACTCCTCAAAGTTGTCTTCTACTTCTGGAGGGAAGTTATCCTGTTGCTAAGCTTCCAAGAAAGCGGGCATGTAAGATCTAGGAGTGGCTCTACTATGTGTTGGCACCCTGGAAGGTCCCCCTCCAAAGCTCTGTCCCTTTGTATGGTAGTGAGGATCCTGCTCATGATGATGTCAAGGCCCCCCTTGAGAACCACTAGCTTCCCTGTTCACATTATTATTTGGGCCATCCCCACCATGGTTCATTTGCATTAGGAGAAGTGCAATTTTCTCCTGGCTAGCATTCAATCTCTCCTGGGTCTCTCTCATCTCAACCTGTCCCCTACGCATTATCTCCTAAGTCTCCTATAGATGGTGTTGAAGGGTGAATGGTGTGTTGTCTATGGAGCTCTTCAACTCCTTTGCTATTCCTGCTAAAACCTGTGGCTCACTATCATCACCTGATCCTTCCATTTTTGCCTCTGGTTCACCTGTTTGTCTGTTGCACCTTCCCATATAGATACCACTGAACTTTTGCATGCACTAATACCCACAAGCTGGGAGGAATTAACACTCGGATACCACTGTAATGTTCCCAAGTTGGTTTTGGTTAAGGAACAAGGGTTTTTGACTGTTTGTTTTAGTGTTTCTGTGTGTTATGCAGGTTTGCTTCGTCAAAGTTGCACATGCGGGAGTTTTTCATGAAGATTATAGCATAGAGATGTAGAACAGAGCATATAATGCAAGGAAATGTCTAGATACAAACAATGAACACCAAATAAGAACCAACAACTTCAGATCTGACCTTTATTTAGATAATAAGATGATCCTGAGTACAATAGATCTACAGATCTAGATATATAAAGACAAAATATCAAATCTGGAATGAATGCTACTCCAATAACCTCCAAGACTTAAGAGAATAGCCTCCAAAGGCCTCACAAATGCTGAAGATTGGAACAAGATCAATTTCTTTCCCTTCCAAGGTTGGAACCCCTCCTTTTGGCTGAGTTGCGCACTATCCGGATGGTTGTAACTGCCCAAGATTTCGGCCCTCCTCTTCCTGTACTCCAAATCACCCCAAACTCTCCAGGATTGTAGATCAGGGAAATAGAAACCCCTAGCTTGAGTTTCTTGTTGATTGGAGGAGTTTAGACACCTCAAATGAGTAGATCCTCCTTCTGCAGTGTGCCATCCTCCTGGTGAACTCGTGCCAAACTCACAATAAAAGATATACTAGGAAGATCTCCTCCAAAATGGCTAAGAAAGGTGATGTAGGCCCAATGATCAGATCCCAATAGCTTTTACCTGTTGAAATAATGTAACTGCAAAGAGTATTCTTGTTATTATTAATATATTATTCTTAGGATCAATCCCCATTGTGGATTGATCATGTCGGTTATTGTAATAGGACCAAATGCCCTTTTGTGGATTGGTCAAAAGACAATTGTAATAGGCAGAATAAGAAGTCGGCCCCAGCAGATATTAAAGAAGACCAGAAATATAATAAAGGTGGGTTTACCCACCCAGTTTGAGAAGTCGGCCCTACCAGTGAAGAGACACTTCACACGTGCCAGACTTGTATAAATAAAGGAGGCTAGCGCCTCACTTAGAAACAACTCACTTGCTCATTCTGAGAGACAAGTTCAGATCTGCTACCGGAGAAGGAGGAGAGAGAGAGTGGTGCATATCTGGGAGAGGACTTTCTGTATTAGCATAAGAGATCTCTTGGCATTGTATTGGTTATCTATATTAAGGAAGTTTTGCTAGGTTTTCTTTCCCTAGAGGGTTTCCCAGGATAAATGTTCTGTCTCTTGTGATTGTGTATTTCTCAGTGATCTTGGATTATGCTATTGTTATCTAATGAAATGAAAACATCTATATTAATGGCTTAAACATTAACATGGTATTAGAGCCAAGCTGAAGGAAGCATATTTCACAAGTAAAAAACGTCACTGTTACCATACATGAAAATTAGGGCTTTTTGATAGTGAAGTTTTTCAGCCCCAAAACCATCTAGAAAAGTGCGTCCTCCCCTAAGGATCAGTTTGGCACTCTCATTGCACCTTTTCAGTGGCTGGATCTCCCGAAAAGTGAAACCCTAGTTTCACAAAGTACCAAAAGTACCAGAAAACCAGTGTACCAGAAGTACCAGAGTACCAAAGGTACCAAAAAACCATAAGCACCAGTCCAGAAATCCGCAGATCAAGTTTGGAGGAGAAAAAGTTGGATTTTCTCAGATCCAAACACACCAAGCTACTCGCCTCAGCCAAGCGCACCTCCTAGTAAGTTCAGTTTTTTATTTTGAGCACTTTCATTTTTCGGTCATTTTCCTAGCTCCAAGTAAAGATGTCTGCAAGCATTAAGCTTGTTGACAAGTTAGAAGGAGTGGAAAACTTGCGTGCCTGGAAGTATAGGATTGGCCTCATTCTTGAAGAGAATGACCTAGCAAGATTTGTCAAAGAAGAATTACCGGAACCCGACGATGCTACAGAAAAGGCAAAGCATCAAAAGGACACAATAAGGGCCAAAAGAATCATTGCAGATTCAATCAAAGACCACCTGATTCCTTATGTGTCATCCAAGAAGACTCCGAAAGAGATGTTTGATGCCTTGACCAAACTATATGAAGGAAAGAACATAAACCAGAAGATGAATCTTAGAACTCAACTAAAGAATACAAGGATGCAGAAAGGAGAAATGATTCACGAATACTTCTCTAGAATCTCAGAATTCAAAGAACAACTAGAAGTTATTGGAGATACCATAGACGAAGACGAACTCATAATGACAGCCCTAAATGGTCTCACAAGACCTTGGGATGCTTTCATCCAGACGATATGTGCCAGAAAGGAGAAACTAAAGTTTGACAGTCTATGGGAAGAATGCATCCAAGAAGAAACAAGAGTAACGAATCGGGAAGCGTTACTAGCAAGGGATGATGATCAAGCCCTAGCTACTAACACCAAAGGAGGAAGGAAGAAACCCTACTTCCAAAAGGAGACTCATAAAGAGCCTCAACATTCAAATAAATTCAATCATAAAGAATCTCATCCAAGGAGATTTCAGAAGAAAGGACAACAAAAGGAAAGAGACTACTCATCTGTACAATGCTATCATTGTGACAAGATGGGACACATTGCGAAGTTTTGTCCAGCCAAACGAGAAGAATACAAGAGAAAACAAAAGAGGTTCCATGCCCATGTAGTCGAAGATGAAGAGCCACCCGCAAAAATGATATGAGAGGAGATCAAAGACCATGTGTTGATCTCGGCCCTCTCAGGATCTGTAACACCTGGAGAGGACAATTGGCTCATTGATAGTGGTGCATCCAAGCACATGACGGGACAAAGAAACATTCTCTCTTGTATCTCAGAGAAGAATTTTTCTCAAAAAGTGACACTTGGAAATGATTACCAATATCCCATCAAGGGAGTGGGAGAATCAATCCATAAACTGAATTCAGGGAATTCACTAAAAATGAAGGACGTAATATATGTACCAGACTTGAAGAAGAACCTACTCTCCATTTCAACTTTAGAAAAGAAAGGCTTCAGAGTTGCCTTTATAGATGCAGAAGTTCTTATGTGGGCTAAGGGAGAAACCTTAACTGAAGCAATCATCATTGGTAATGAAGAAAATGGCTTGTATAAATTAAAGGGTCACTCGGAGGCTGCCATGACCCACGCCATTGAAAACTCATGTGAGCTTTGGCACAGAAGGTTAGCCCACATCAACTACAAGGCACTACCATACATATGCAAAGCGGTCACATTTTTACCAGAACTCAAAGGGGACCATAAACGTGTATGCAATGGATGTGCACAAGGGAAGAACATCAAGAACCCATTTCCGAAGAGGGGCAACAAGACAGAAGGAGTCCTAGAACTCGTCCATTCAGATGTATGTGGCCCAATGCCATCATCCTCCATTAGCGAGTATGTATATTATGTATCATTCATCGATGATTACTCTTGTAAAACCTGGATATATTTCTTGAAGACTAAAGATGAAGCGTTCAGTAAATTCAAGGAATTCAAAGCCTTGATAGAGAACCTTTCTGAAAGAAAGATCAAGATACTCAGGTCAGATAATGGAGGAGAATATACCTCAAAAGAGT
>ML803429.1:149416-170352 GCA_009831015.1 Picea engelmannii | reverse complement strand
GAAATATCCCAAAGGGAAAACCAGTGCAGCAGATTTGGATTTTATTATTATTGAGCAGGAAAATATAGAGATCTCTTACAATAAAATTGGCCGAGCCAAATGCCAAACCTCCTCAACAAATGTACGGCCCCTTTCTGCAAATCCTCCTGAGCCAAATCGTGCCAGAAGACACCCCTGCGTGAGCCTCTACGTAATTGTATGGCTGTCAACGTGGGTTCTGCGTCACCTAGTACGGATGCTCTCTGATCTATAGGAAAAGACCTCTGCAATGCTGAAGATGTGTGCCAATCTCAGTGTAGAAGCCTTTGTTGTCTCCATGCAAACTCTCTCTCCAAACCCTCAATCAATTCTCCTCTTTCTCTCTTTAGAAAATCGCCCCTCTTGTGCATAATGCGCCCCTCACTAAGACAATCTCCTTTTTACTCAATGAGCAAGTGAGAAACCCTATCTCCAAAAGCATGGAGGGCCAGTATTGATCCTCACACACTTTATGAGATCAATGGTCAAGATTAAAAGACCACAACTTAAATTATTTCTCACTTTAAATTTATAAAAAGTACTCATTAAGTCAACATTAAAATATAACCTATTTAATGTACTTTTTCCAAAGTACAACTTTAAGAAAAAGATTAACCCATCAACTTGGCTAAGTTTCATTGACCTCCATGCTAGGATGCCATGCATGGTGAAGACCTTCCTTGCTATCCAATCTCAACATCTCCTAGGTGCTCTCTCATCTTTATTCCATGGATATTTCAGCTACACTTGGAATCTTTTGACCTTCATTGGAGAGCACCCTCAACTCTTTGACTTGGCACATATATTATTTTATTTGAGGTGGTTATGGAGGGCATTTATTGGGAGGTGGAGGGTCACACGTGTAGCTTTTGCATGCTCTTGCTTGATCTCTTTTCAATTTTTGGAGATTTTTCTTGGAGGGTGCACATGTAGAAGGCCCTTCTTGCTATTTTTTGTTATTGTCTTGGATTTTGCACTTGTGGAAAGATGTTCTACTTTCTATTGTGGGAGTTGACCACATATTTTCTTGTAGAGCTCTTCATCTACTTTGCATCTTGCACATTCATCCATGGAGTTGGTTGCTTTGGGATTCACACATGTGAATTGGTTGCATGCATCTTGTGGACTTCTTGCTATTTTTGGAGGAGGCTGTTATGGAGCATTCTCCTATGAGAATTATTATATGTTTATTTCTCTCATGCATCTTGGAGGGCACACTTAGTGAGTTCTCCTAGATGGACCTTGGAGCACATCCTCCTATGTGGAGAATTATTTTATTATATCTTGCATGCATGCAATCTTGGAGGGTGCATTCCATGTGGACACTTGATGACTTGGTTTGATGCTTATTTTTGGTGGTGCACCCCCTTCATGAGCATTATTTGGTATGTACTACTCTCTATTTTTTAGATGGGGCAAGCTCGCTTGGAGAGGATTATGTCCACTTATGTTTGACATGGTTAACCATGGATTGAGGAGAGATCTAACTACTCCAATATTTTATTATTTGGTGGACTTGTCATGGAGTTAGTTAGAAGGATAATAATATTTATTGTATTAGAGAAGAGACTCACTCTATAAAGAGAAACTCTCTCCATTGTAGAGGTTGTTGTGATTTTGGGGATTGAGGAGCTCTCCCCTTGGACATCATTTGTACTTCACATGCTTGGAGCCTAATGGAAGATTGGAGGTATATCATTTTCTATGCGAGGCTTTCTTTTGTGTAATTTGCTTTCATGTGTTGATTTCTATTGTAGGAAAACCTTGTATAGTTGATGTGAAAGCCTTGTTACTGAAACATCATTCATTGGGCTAATGTAATATGAGGATTTAACCTCTCTTACCATTATTGTTGTTGTATCTAGCTACATCTAATAAACCCAAATTTCTTTTAGCATTGATATGACATCACTTTCATACCTACATTTTGAATAGCACACCTAGCTTTCCAAGGACAAATTTCTGCAATAGAAATCAACAAGCTAAGGATAATTTTTGTGGCACGCATGGCAGCCCCTAATGCCTTACATTTTCATGCACTTTCCCTCTCTAATCTATACTCCCTTGAATCCATTTTCCCAATGTGCGATTAAGCACTTGGTCTTGGGGTTTTCCTTCGTCTTTCTCTTCTCACACCACTCATTAATCCATTATACTACTGCCACCTGTTTTGCTTAGGCTTACTCTTCATAAATCACCTTGTGCCTCCACTCTATAGCCTTAGCAATTCTACCTTTTAGGGAAGCCCCCCTTGTGTTAGAGAAGAGCCAACCAAAAGAAAGGAAGAGCTACTGTGGTGACAGTGGGTAGCCTTCCTAAGTTGCAAAGGACTAGCCCCTTCATGCTTGGGACTTTACATCATACAGGGGTGCTAGATTTTGTTGTAATGCAACTCAAGCAGGTTAAAACTCTAAATTCAGCAAAATATTCTTCCTTATTATCATTTGTATCCAAGCCCAGGGCAAGGCACATTCCTGAGCAAGAGGAGCTGATACACATCTGAAGCAGATCAATTTGTTTTCAAATTCGCACACAACTTAGCCAGCAATACAGGCATGAAATCTGATTTTGGCTCATTGACTCTGCAATCTTAGAGGGCACATGGAAGACATGAATGATGGCCAAAAACATCTGAATTCACCCATGTATTTCTGCATCAGGGAGGAGATGCATGACACACATCTTTTTCTATTGTTATTTGCCTTTTTTTCGACCCCCATTCACCTTTTCTGGTCATCCGTGGATATCAATATAATTTCTCTGCTTCTTTCTTTCTGTAAGTCATTTAATTTCCTTTGGAAAAAGTTCAGAGTGCTAGTTCCTTTGGTTTAGAACTAGATAAAGGATGGTTGTCCAGAATTTTCAAGTACTTATTCACAGATGACATACATGAAGGATACAATTGTTGGAGTGGATGGCTTGATCCCTTCCAAATATTGAATGGATCATTGGAGGAGATTTCAACATAGTCAAATGGGAAGGCGACACAGAGAGAGGAAGAACCAACACCCTTGGGTGCACAAAAAAGCAAAGTTAGGTCCACTGCAAATATGTGTTGGAGATTTCAAATATTAATTTCAAGCAGAAAATGCAAAGGCAGGTGTTTGGTATACATGGTCTGACTGCCAAAAGGATCAAGCGAGGCTCCAAGCGACAATGAATTCTATGCAAATATCAAGTGGCCACTTTCTCTAGTTGGTCAAAATGCTCTGTTCTCTAGAGGACACAATTATAGGAATCAATCATACGCATATTTGTACAACTATGTACATAGAAGGGAAGCCCTTCCCTTCAACAGCTCTCCTTTATAACTAAATATCCCCCTCTTGGACTCTCCTAAATCTGTGCAAAATATATCAAAATGTTGGGATCTAGTCCTCCTGCAGCAGCATAACTCTAGATGGATTCTGTGGTGGGAAGAAATAATTCAAAGGACACTCATTGATTAGAATGCAACTATGTCAAGTCAAAAAGGACCGTTGAGGGTAATCGCTTCAAACTTTAAAAGCCCTTAAATCCAATTCAGCGATATAGAGCATAAACTTAGAATTTATAAAAATATCTAATGGGCATAGAATCAGAGAAAAGATTAGTTGAAACTTGAAACAGAGAGGGTAATGATTCAACCAAAACATACTTCCAGTATCTAAAACAGAAAGATAATACAAGGTATCCTACTCCCTTGGATTAGTGGACAAGTCATGCTTCCAGAATTCTGTCTACTGTGGTAATTCTTTCTGATGATGGGATATAATGCAGTCACCATTTCTGGATTTTTCCTTCAAACCTGTTTGGCACCCAGTTCAACATGTCTTTTGTTGGAACATCAAGCCCAATGGTTGTGAATAAGTTCCTTATGATCTGCCCTGGCTGGATAATTTTCCATTTCTTATCAAACCATTCAGGATGATCTTCTTGCCACTTGGCCATTAGGAAGGGCCTCAGGTTTTCTCTACTTACCACTGCCCCTGCTGCTTTCACAAAAATGTCCAGACACTGCAAGGTATCCTCAAACAAACTTCAGTAAAGTTCTGGAGTGAGCACTGAATCATCCAAAAAATGGACTTTAAGCAATCACCCACAATCAGGCAAGAGAATACCTTGGATATGTCCTTTAACTTGATTCTTATTTTGGCCTTAAGACATTGGAAATACATTGAAAACATACATTGAGAGATTGTTGCAAGAGCAGAAACAACTATCAGAAGATCAAGTTTGGATATGAAACATTACAAACTTGATTACAATAAGAGGAATTTGCTTACAGTAGGACTTAAATAATTGCAGGTGAATGTGGACTGGTGAATGTAAGCTGACTATCAAAAAGACCAGGAAAAAGCAGTCAATAAAAACAATGATGTTGGTTAACAAGGTAGAATTCTCACCAAGATAATGAAACAATTAGTCTCCAGGGATGCATTTTAAGTTTTAACATTCATTATTCAATACACTTGACAGATAAGGAAAATACCAAGATATATGATACAGAGATAGTGTGATGAAGCATACTCAAAAGAGAAGGACAACAAACAGGTGGTTGGCAACTCCTCCAAGCAGTCAATAAAAACAATGATGTCAGAAGATTGTAAAAACTTTTCCTGTGATTTTCCACACAGGCTTTTTGAATAAGATTTTCTCCCATTTTCCTTAAAAAAAACAAGGTAGAATTCTCACCAGGATAATGAAACAATTAGTCTTCAGGGATGCATTTTAACATTCATTATTCAATACACTTGACAGAAAAAGGCAAACACAAAGATATATGATACAGAGATAGTATGATGAAGTGTACTTAAAAAGGACAACAAACAGGTGGTTGGCAACACCTCCCAGCAATTGAAAGCTTGGATTGTCGGTAGCTAGCACCTGATGGAACTGAACTAGAACAGTTCAAAAACCTCCACAAAGAAATCATAGTTATTCACAAAGAAGAAAGTAAAAGAAAAAGAGACCAAGAACTGATACTGAAGTAAATAAATTAAATTTCTAAAGAAACATGAGATGTCTATGAAAATGTTAATCCAATATTTGACAAGGCAATCAAAATTATCTAAACAGCCCAAGGGGTTAGCTCAACTGATTGTCACCAATGTTGTTGGGCATTTCACTAGTTCCGTCCCAGCATGTACTTTATTCAAATCCCCCTAGGTAAGGCGGACTAATCTACGCCAACAAGTTTACTAGAGATGCCATCCATGAATGTGGGCACACTTGTCTACACCAACAGGTTAACTAGAGATGCCCTTCCACAAATGTGGGGAAGCATCCCTTGGGTTTTCCTTGCAAAAAAAATTCAAAATGAGCTAAACCCAATGATGACTTCGCAAGTAATGATTTTGCTCCATTTGTATAAACAAATAACAATACAAATAAGCCAAGTTGAACATATTAGCAAGAGAATATTACAAGAGTTTAGAAAGTAGGTGAGCAGTTTAAAGTATGAACTCCTTGTGGAGAGCTGACTTACAGATTTGGAAATGGAATTCAAGGTTAATTTAAAGGGACTTGAACCTAGTCATAAAATTTGATTATTTAACAGACCAAATAGCCTGTAGTCTGTTAAAAGTGTAATGCAAATGTCTATGAATAGGTAGTTCAATAAAATACATTAAAGGAGTTGGTAAAAGTATGAAAACATTTGCAGCCACCATCAACACTTATTTGAAAGTGTGTGAGCTTGACACTGGGCAGGGGCAAGACAACCCTAAAATGGTTGTAATCATTTTCATAACCAAGTACAAGTTGAAATCAAAATTCAATCAATGGATTGTAGACCCAATCAAGAAACAGAAGCCCAGTCTACAATAAGTCAGACACCATATTATGCCATGCACTTCAGGATTTCCCATACACAACGACAAATATACTCAAGACACCATACAAAGAATTGCAAACAATCTATCAATTCCTTAGTATCATTAGAGAAATAGATGCTTCCAAATATTCTATAGCACTGATTATGCCAAGTCCTGTTGACCTATTTTGGTCTTTTGTGGACATTAATATAATTTCATTTCATTTCTGAGTGTAATTGCATACTCAAGCATTCCAACCATAGTTTTATATTATGTAAAAGAAGCTCTCTTTCCACCTCCAGCAGAAGACCACCTATTGTTAATATTTTCTTGTGGTAATTCAACTTGAAAATTTTGCCAGATCAACATTCTTTGCATACTTATTTCTTGAAATATGGTAACATTGGATGTGAAAAGTTGGAAAAAAATTCAATAGGTTATTACCTGAAGAAATGAGCACCAATCAAGCGATCCTGAGATTTAATGTTTGCACCAATTATTTCCAGATCAATCGATGACGTATTTGTAGCTAAGATACAATGGGAAGGGCACACCTGCTCCAACTCATAAAATATCTTTTGCTTCAAAGGTATATTTTCAGTTACTGCCTGAAATTTTCATAGCAAATTTACCAGTAAAAATCTTAGTGCAAAGCCACATGCTTGACAAACTGCATATATTTCTAAATAGCTTAAAAGATGAATAACACCAATTACATACTTAACACAAAAGATTCAAATGCATATCTAGAATTACTATGGCTATGATTTATATAGATTTTTTCAACTTGAAAATCAGACATACCTCAATTACAATATCTACATTGTAGAAATCCTCATAGTCTAGAACACCCTTTACAAGTGCCATACTACGTTTTGCCTCCTCCTCTGTAATTTTGCCACTTGAAGCACGGTTTTTCAAATTGGCTTCATGTAAAAGAGATAGGGAAGAGTTAGATACCAGTGGAAGGTCAAATCATCATTCAGTACAGTCAAATTGGAAAAATCACAAGCCAAGTCACAGCAATCAGAAACCAGGTAGAGTTACTGAAAATAGACAAGAGTAATAGTCTCTTTGTTTTCTAACCTTCACTCAGACTAATAAAGCCTGTCAAACTATAATGACGTTCTAGTTTGTATGTTGTGTATTGACTCTTGAGTTCTTATATAGTCTAGGATCTTACTTATTAACTTCCTTAGTTCATTGATTTTTTCTGTCATTGGATGTTGAACAGAGTTCATTTTAGTGATCTTATATTTGGAGTGTATTTTTTCTATAGACAGAGCAATGCAGAACTGGGTGTTCAGATAATCTCAATTACATTTTTTCTCAATCTCAATCTCTACTTCTTGTCCTGGATGGAGACCTTCATGAGGATTATCTCATAATTCCTGGTTTTCCTGTCTGATCGAGAAACTAGTGTCAGGAAGAGATCAATGATACTTCAGATTCCAAATTGGTGCAACCTCAGGTTTCCTCTTGCGCCCACCCCACCCCCCAAGACGTTGACCAACCCCCTTGACACACATGAGGAGTTGTTGTTTCAAGGCTTATGAAATACACCGCCAAACCAATAGACAAATAAGCTCTAGGCAGCCCAACTATCGCACTCGCCCATCTATCACAAGACTCCTCAATTTCATTCAAGCAACCAAGCTTCCATACGGAGTTTCTTCCCCACAACCTTGGATGTTAGAAGAGATGGGCTTCCTCACTCTTGTGTGCCCCCGAGATCATGCAATGAGGCCCTCTCAATCCCGGCCACTCTCTAGAGGCTATCATCCACCAATACATTGGCCCTTTCACCATTATGGATGACTTCAATGAGAAGCCCCTATCATGGTCCCCTCAGTTATTCTTCAACAACCAACTCTAGCTCTAGCAGGCCTTAACATCCTCTCTTCTATTCAGCAACAAGACTCATCAGTTTATAGCATCTTTCTTGTACTTACACCTTATTTTATACCTTCTCTTAGCTAGAAACTTAGCTCTTTATCTTTTTTCTGCTTTCAGTATTGACTAGGAGTTGCTTTCGCACTCCCACTTTATACCTACACTGAATGTACTCTTTTAGTCCCATTGACCTACTTATGTGCTCATTTGTTGGACAATAAAATTATCTTATACTATCTTTAATCCTAAACTTTTCTTCATCTTGGAGTGTAAGTTTTTCATCCTCTATTAATACATCTCATACTACGACTCTAATTCTATTTGTTGGGAAGTCAGTTTTGATGTATTTATATGTGTGTAATTTTTTCTAAGGAATATCCATCATATGGGATATCCTAGTACTATAACCATTTTGACTTGATGCCCATTTTGTTTGTTTTGACTGTGTTCATAGATAACTATATGCTTCAACTAAATTTATGGGGCTGCCATCAATTGTTCTAACTTGCAAAGAAAAACTCCAATTACCTAGTAATCAAGACATTCAAATGGTTTATAAACTTATATAAGATGAGGGAAATACTCCAGCATTCAAGAACTAAATTCTTCCATAGTCATTGTATAAATGTTTCCTGTAAATCCTCTAGAGACTCATCAACCATGAAGGACTTTGGCATAATGTTATTCTGCAAAAATACGTTAACCCGGTGAGTTCTGAAGAGTGGATCCAAGCTACTGCTAAATCACTCTCAAATTCTTTGCTAATCTAGAAAGCCCTAGTCCTTTCCTTTCCCCTCATTGGGAATTGGGTTGCGTGGAGAGTGGGGGATGGAAAAAAGGTGAGGTTGGGGATTGACCATTGGTTTGGATGCGCAATACAAAGCCACTTACCTCAAAATGTGTTAAATCTATTGAATGGTCAAGGAAGGCTTGTACTAGTAGATGTAGATCCAACTATTACTAATTTTGGGTAGCAAGAAAGGATGAATATTGGGTCTCTTGGATTGGAAGGTATATATGCTACCTCCTAGCACATATTCCATCAAGAAATAAGCCTACACCATCCATATGGTTCAAAATCTATACCCCTGCAATATGATTGAGGGCGTCCATACCTATACAAATTGCATCTATACCCTACTCGCCTACTTGTCGTACGTTGCCCGTCCCATCACTGTATTTTGGGTTGGGCTACCAATGTTTTATGTAAATTACTACTTTTGTTGGCCTATTTTGGTCTATGGTGGTGTTAACTCCTAGATTTTCACCCTTGAAAATATTGAGGGTTAAGAGACAGCATGCACTAGTTTGGCTGGCATTCTGAGATTCTCCCATATTTTAGCACTCGTGTTGAGCAAGAGGTTGTTTCCCATCATAGGCAGGTATATGATCGATATAGGGCTATTTTGATCATAGTTAGAGTTAGCTTGTGTTCCTTTACATTTTGAGAGAGATGTCTATATACAACAAGTATCACTATTTTTTAGGAGACACGGTTTGAGTGCGTCTGTTGACAGTTTGGAGTAGTTTTGAGCACACAGGGATGGTCCTTGCATGATTCTAGGCCTGATAGCACTTTTTTGGGTGACATACAAGAGATTTCTATTTTTAGAAGTTTCAGCTCCAGGCCCTGGATCCATATTATGAGCGCATAATATTGATCCTTGAGACATTCCGAGTCTTTTGGACCTCTTCCGAGATGATTCGGCACAGATTTCTATTTTTAGCAGGTTGAGCACCAAGGCATGCATGTCAATTTTGATTGTGGATTCGGATTCCTTGCGGAAATTCAAATCCAATGAGTATAATATCATGGACATGCAAGGAATGTCTATTTTTAGCAGTAGACACATGATGGTGATCTCCTAATCATTCTGAGCATTTGTGGAGAGTTTGGATCAATTTTGACAAGTTTCAAATTTTTGGCATTGGATGGCTATTTGTGGAAATTTCTATTTTTAGTAGTAATCGTCATCTCCAGCAGTGACAAGTGGCGAGCTCAGATTTCAACATGTGGCAGAGTATCAAAGTGATGTGGCATCCACATGGCATAAGGGCGCATTTTCCAAGACTTGAGCATTTGAAAATAATTAATTGAGTCAAAGAGGGACGCATTGATGAGGTGGCATTTCCCAGGAAAAAATTTAGCTAATATTTGATAATTTTTCTCACTAATTCCTCCTCACATTCACCTTTTCACTTTCCATGCTTTATTCCCTCAAAATTCGTCCTAATTTTGTTTTAAACATTAATTTCCTAAATTTTAGGAAATTCCCTAAAAAAATAGGGCAAATTTCCCCTTAGACATAATTCACTCATCCTTTTGTCAAATTTAGCATGAAGACATTCGTTGGAAAGTTAATTTTAGCTTCCATGCATCTCTTGTACTCCATAAAACCAATGCGCCTTCATTCTCCCTCCCCCTTGCGCATGCAACCTCCCACTTCTTCCACTTGCCTTTTCTCACTCAAGTGCATGCACTCCATCCTTCACTCATGTGCTCATGTTTCCATACTAGCCCTTTTTACCCACTCATGTGACTTCCTCTTTCTCCCTTGGATATGTGCCCTCATAGCTATATATTGGATTCTTCACTAGTGTTCTTGGTCGGTTCTTGGCAGCAGCAGCATAGTGTCTCTCTCTCTCTCTCTCTCTCTCTCTCTCTCTCTCTCTCTAGTGACTCTTCTTTGAGAAAAGTGATCATTGTACCAGTTGTGGACTTGCCAATTGTGGCGCAACCAACCCTCTTGCAAGCCTATCAATAAATAAATTAAGTGTTTGTGTTCTAACCTTATTTCTTGTCAGTATTTGTGAATTTTGCAATCTGATCGGTCAATTTTCTGAAGTATTCATTGTGATTTATTTAATCTTTTGACTAGTTTTCTGTTCTACTTCTATTCTATAATCATTATGCTAACCCTGCAGGATCCCTCCAAGTGAATAATCTATATTTTCCCCATTGTTTTGGACAGTTTTAACATGCTGTCCAAGACGAACAGCTCGCTGTTTTTTGGGTTTACATGCAGAAAATCAGTCTTAAAAGACAGCAGCAAGGTACCCAGGGTGCCTAGGGACTCCCCCTTGAGGCTAGAAAACACTAGCCCAAACAGAGAGGGGTCTAGCCCATGACAATTTGGGGCTTTTCTCTTTGAATTAGCCAAGTTTTCATCGCTGTAATAACAAGCTATATCAGCTCAATTGGAGGGTGGAAATTTGTGCTAACAGGTGGACATTAATATAAATTTCTATTTCTATTAAGCAACTATTGTCTGCACTAAATCCAAGAACCATGCCCCATTATTTGGTGTATTTACCTCATTTGATGGAAATGGATACAAATGCAGATATGGATGCAGATTGGATGTGGATCTATTAGATATTTTGAAAATTTAGGATCTGGATACAGGAAACAACATACATATAAATATTTATATTTCATCAGAAAATAACCATGGACCAGAAACATAGAACATTTAGATATTCAAATAGACTTCTCTCCAAACTGCTCTCATGGGCTTCAAAAGGTGGTTTGCTATGAAAACAATTTTTTGTGTTTTAAGATGCGGGAGGGGCTATTTTAGGGGTAAAACTTAGGGTTTGAGGGCACCACATGTGGTATTTTTATTTTTTATTTTACATTTCCTTATGCGCTTTTTATAAAAAAATGGATTTTTTAAGAAGGATTTGTCAGCTTGACATTTCTAACAAGTTGGAAACAAATCTTGAGTGAATCCCTTGATGCTTCCAAACCAAAAACATATCTTCAGCAGATGCGGATTCAGAAATACAGATCTTAGGCCCTCCATACATGGATCCGATAACATAAGAGGTAAATCAATTGTAGTATGCAAGGATATAGAGAATGCCCCCATAGAAGCTTACTAGAGCAAGCAGGGATGCAGTGCCACTATAGCACGAGAGAGTTTTGTTGACTCATGTGGTTGCTCATAAGAAAAGCTATTCTTGCAAAGATTTATGATAGTTCAGCATACCACTGCTTTGCTTTCCTCATGCAGCTGCCTGGAGCCAGTTTGCAGTGAAGGACCCGAAATCAGAGAAACTCTGAAAATTGTGAGGCCAAAAGCCAAAATCATAGAAGTGCCCTCGAAGGGGCTCTGATACCAATGTAATGAACGATAGTTCATATATGAAAAAAATATCCAACAAAAAAAAAGAAAGACAGTGGAAATCCATATAGGATAAATAATATATAATTGATAAATGAATGGATGAAACGACATTACAATGAGCCTAGTGACAATATACTTATGTATTGACTAGTTGAGAAGATGAAGGGTTATGTCCCTTAGTTAGGATGTGTCCTTTAGATTATCTAATCATTATTATTATTAATAGTAATAGTAATAATATTATTAATGTTTATATATGTATTTTATATTCATACACATCAACAAGAAGAGCATGTCAGCTGGAACTAGTGCTAGAGGCTGACACCGGAAGAGAAGGGAGGGAAGTCTCCTCCTTCGAGTCCTCAATCACTCTAAAGGGTTCAATACACTATCTAATAAGGTCATCTAGAGAATACACGACAATAAGGGGGCCCTATTATAACGTTGGGAGAGATCTTGGGGTATGCACCAGCTGCCAGCACTAAGAGCCCCACCACTCCTACCACTCAATGTCGATGGGGGGAAGAAACTCTAAATCAATGATCATCTGCTTGACAAAGCATGGGGACAAATACTCCGAGGAGAGGGGATTTGTCTATCTCTGGTTCTAGGATCTCCTATAGCTACATTGTCATAATTAATGTTAAGCTATTAATAGGTTAACTCACGATTAATTAATAAAGTTGTGGTATAGGATTTTGGTATGAGATATTGTCTCCCATATATGCATTGGCATCCACACCATATTGAATGTAAAATCAAATATATATATCACTCTCTTATATTGTGGCTTGCATTGTCTATGTACTTGTGTGGTTTTTCTAACATGTTATCAAGGCCATGGTGATGAAGTGCAAAGGATAAAGAAAATGAAGGTCTAGGGATTACATTGATCATAGACAGACCAAGGGATTGCTTACACACAAGTTAGACAGAAGGAAAATCCAACCTTTAACAAAGATACATTTTATTTATGAGTAGACTCTTAGGTATTTCATACTTGATTTTTAAATCTCATGCTGACATGGTATCAATTCTTTTGGTTTGAATTATGGTAAAGGAGTGTTTATAAAGTTAAAAATATAAAATTTTCAACTAATTCTGAAATTGTGGATATGGAATCTGGAAAGAGCGAATTGGTTGTTTGTTACAACTTAGAATGTCGTTACAAGCATAGAAAGGACGAATTGAGTAACACAAGCTAGAATTAGGGGGAACCAATAGACTAGGGCATTGTTTGTTACAAACCCACAAGTACAAAGGGTGCACCAGCAGGCTAGGGCACTACTTGTTACAAACCCGTAAGAAAAAGAGAGAAACAAACCTATAATTAAGGGCAAAGTTTCGATGATGTTAAGGGATGAATTTTGTGAATTTTTTGTGTTTTTATGGGACAAACTTCATGGAGATTCGATGTTGTTAAGAGCCAAATTTCATAGAGTTCCTATGTTGTTTAAGGGCTGAATTTTGTGGGATCAAGAACCGCACACAACTATGTTACAGGCATGTTAGCATCCCTACAACAAGCATGCTACAAGTGACAATTACAAAGGCTGAATCTACAATTATAGAGGAAAAATCCACTAAAGTTGTTGGCGAGTTTGAGGCATGTTTGTTATAGGTGACATAAAGGTTGTTACAAGTGAAAAAAAGCAAGTTACAGGTCACAAAGGGTCACATTATCATAGACATAGGCCATCATATAAAGAAACAATCAAGCCAACTAGAGCCAATATACAAGAACCATCCAAAGAGGCACATTGTAGACATCTCTAACACATTTGGTCTTGTATTTTGGGACAAATGTTTGTTTCCATTATATCATTAAGGGAGGGTGCTATAACTTAGAATTAGTGTATCATAAAGGTCATATAATAAATTTGTGTTGCACTCTGGGTTAGTAATAAAGTTACTTAAGCCACATCATAATTAATTCAAAGTCTTAATAGGTTAGGTTACGATTAATTAATTAAGTGGTTATACAAGATTTTGGTACGATACATAAGTATTCATTCCTACATGAATTGAATTTAAATATTTGATGATCAATTAATACTTATATCATCCTAGAGTTTAATTTAGGAATAAAAATGACATGCATTACAAGAAACACTATAATGAGCATGTGAAAGAGAGCATGCGAAAATCTGGAAGAAATCAAATGTAGGAGAGTGTAGTATTTGACAATGGTTATAGGCAACAAAAAACACACAAAAGATAGGGTGTGAATTAGAATCATTGTTGAAAAAATCGACGATTTTGAAAAAATCGCGACTTTTACCTGGCCCCGAAAAATCGCCTAGTAAAAGTCGCGACTTTTTCACTTTTGAAAAAATCACGACTTATACAAAAACTTGTGAGTCGACAAAAAAAGTCGCGGGATGCGCCCAATCCATGGGGATAAAGGCGATTTGGTCATTTGTTTTGGTCATTTGACTTGTTTGTTGTTGGAGAAGGAAGGAGAAGGGTTTGTGGTCTTCCTCAATCATTGTGGAGGTAACTAAACAACCATCATCATCACCATCAAGGATTTTTAAGTGGAGCAAGGGTTCAATTTCATTTTCCAACCGGTGTTGAATATTCCATTCATAGGTTTGTATTTAAATCCCACCATGTTAATGCTTTTTTTCCATAGATTTTTGCAAGTTTTCTTGCCTCTTTGCTTGCCTATGTTTTGGTTATTTTTTTGTCATTTTGCCATGATTTTCATGCCCATAAAACAATGTAACGTTTTGTTTTTATGGGACAACAAGCTTGAGCCTTGATGTTAATTTTTGTCCACCCTCTTATTGTCATTTTTCATTGCTAATAATCTAATCTAGAGGTCTGATTTATTTTACCAACGGGCTGTTATTTTTTTTCTAGTGGGGTTTAATATCATTTTCTTGTTTTTTCTGTGCCTTAGGGTTGAATTTTGAAGCTGTCGATTTCATCAAAAAATATGCCGAATCCTTTGGATCCATTTTGGGTGTATATGATCCCTGAAGATGGTACAAACCGGCAACGATTGAGTTGCAAATTCTGTGGGCAGAAAATGTCAGGAGGGATTTGCAGGTTGGAATATCATTTAGCTAAAATCATCGGGCATGATGTTGACGTTTGTCCTAATACTAACCCGGAGATTATGAGAAATGCATTTGATTCACTTGAAGCAAAGGATAAAAAGAAAGATAAAGCAACCGCAAAGAAGAATGAGCATTCAGTTAGAAGTTCAGTGACATCTACCCCAGAGGGACAGTGTAGATAGAGGGGCTCCACAGATTCAAGTACCACGAGGTTCGCATCTTTTTTTGTTCAACAAACCACCCCTAGAGCACAACCTTCCATCAAGTCAGTGTTGAAGAAAAAGGAGAAGAAAGAAACAGACAGGGTTGTGGGGAGGTGTCTTTTTCTGGAGTGACATACCTCTCAGCATCACCAAGAACAATCCATTTTGGCAGCCGATGTGTGATGCCATTGTTGTTGTTGGCCCAAGGTATAAAATCCCTACCTTTGAGGAGTTGCAGGGAGCAATTCTTCAAGAAGAAAAGAAGGACATCAGCTCTAGATTGGCGGAGTTCAAGCAGTCATGGGAGATCTCTGGATGCACGGTGATGTCTGATGGTTGGACAAATAGGAAGGGTAGCTCCCTTCTCAATTTCTTGGTACATTGTCCTAGAGTTACCATGTTTATCAAATCAGTGGATGCATCAGCACATGTGAAAGATGCAGCATTGTTGTGTGAGTTGATGGATGCGTTCATCCAGGAGATCAATTTGCATAATGTGGTGCAAATCATAACAGATAATGCAGCTAATTATGTGGTTGTTGGTAGGTTTCTTATGGAGAGGTACCGTTCATTATTCTAGACTCCATGCGTTGCACACTGTATTGATTTGATGCTCAAGGATATGGGGAAAACCTCCTTCGTCAAGGAGGTGATTGATCAGGCTAAGAGCGTCCCCAAGTTCATATATAACCATACTTTCATTCTTAGCCTCATGAGGAGACACACCAAAAACATGGATTTGTGGCGTCCTGCAATCACTCGTTTTGCCACCAACTTCAATACTCTTTAATCTTTGCTTCGATGTCAGTTTGAGTTGAAGCAAATGTTTGTTTGTGATAAGTGGCATGATTCTACATATAGCAAGAGAGAGGATGGGAAAGCCATTGCCAGATTGGTGTACAGCGACTCCTTCTGAGAAGGAGTGGCAGAGGTGTGTGTTATCCCCATTTTGTGGTATGACTAAGGAGATCATGTCTCAAGGCCCTCGGGTTGCAGATATAGAGTGTCGAGAGACTACATGACCAACAATATCCACTTGCACAAATGGAGACCCTTCTCACCACCATAGAGGTCAGGATTTTCAGATGGCATTCACCACACCAGCTGGCTTCTGAGAGGCACTGGGCCTTGCTCCATGAGGTACAAGTCAACTATTATGGTAAGTGTCATTTCAATATTTGAGGCATTTTGAGTATGTTGTATCTTAGACTACTTTAGTTTTCATGACATATGCTTGGACATTATGCCTTTTGCCCCATTTCATCTTGGTGGTTGACACTGTTCCCTAGTAAGTGGTCTTCCTCATGAACTGGTTTGCTACTAGGAACTCCCTTGAAGAGCCATTGTACCGTTCCCAGCCATACTTACCACTTTCCATCACCTAAAACCCCCCATTTCCTTGTCTCTTGGGATTTTAGGGTGTACTATCCCAAGAAGGGGTTGTCCCTCATTCTATGGGAAGAAGGGGCTGAAGGCCAAGAGGGATTGTTGTTGGTTAAAAAATATAAAAGACTATATATAGACCTTCTCAATGCTTCGCCCAAGGATCCTCTGAGAAAGCAATGAAATGCTTCTCTGTAAGAAAGGGGGACCCACAAGAATAAATGATAGTGAATGCTTAGGGGGGTTGTTGGAGGATAGGAGGTCCCATCACGAGTTGTCCTATCATGATCATGAGTATCTAGCAGTATGACATTACCATCATCTGGCAACCAAGCAAGGGTAGTGGCTCTCAGTTGCATAGCTAAGAGAAAGGGGCTATCATCACGAGCCAGCCTTCTCATTTCTGCAAGGTATTTGTGAGTGACACTATCATTATCTGGACACCACGCCAGCACAGTGGCCTTCAACTCGTCCTTTAAAACATGAAAGAAACAAAGAATGGAAAGAGGATGGGCTTGGAAAAAATGCATTGCAAATGAAGGTGCCACACACCCTCTACAAAGGAACCCGTGAATGAGACACTACAACCCCTTGTATGTCATGAACCCCATACCCATTGAGTCTTGATCCTTAACCACTTCATCCACTTTGCATGGCTTAGAGAGGGATCACTTGGGAAACATCCTTGACCTAGGGAAACATCTACCCAATAGGACACTTCGTCAACCCTCCCATATCCAAGCTTGGCAAGTCGCATAATGGCTTTGAGCACTTACTTGTTTGACAGGGTAATATTTGATGCACATGCTTAGGTGGCTCATTTATTGGTTTGATTTACTCATCATGATATTTTGACTTGAGATCCTTGGAGGGCGTGCTTATTTGTCTTTACAAAACCTAGTTGGTGGACAATTTTGGAGGAACAAGCCTAGCTTGGGCTTCCATAGGGCTTGAAGCCCACAGGTTGGTTGCCAAGGGCCCGCATGCCGAATGAGAGAGATGAACCTTTGGAGGCCTAGAAGATGACTTGATAGACATAACCTAGCCCTTGCATGCTAAACGTTTTGCCTAGGAGAAGCAAAACATCACACTTGGAGGCTTGACGTCACATAGAAGGGCTAGGGTTTGGTGGTGAAGTTATCACTCATTGACACATGAACGCTTTGAGGAGAATGAGGCCTTGACCATGAGGAGATGGCCTAGATGATTGACATGTGGCCTTTGGAGGCCTAACGATGCTTCTCCAACACCGACTTGATCCTAGTGTCAAAACGTCCCCTAAAGGGGTGACGTCACCTTAAGTTAGTGTTTCCTTTTGTGTAAAAGTGAATTTAAAGTTGAATTGTTTAATATTATTTGTGTAAAGGGGCAAGATTAGGGTTGTTGACCCCTAATCTTGTGGTTTACCCTAAAATTATGTGGACAAACTATGTTAGTGACATTTTGTATAAATAGAGATCATAAGATCTCATTTTGAATCATAACTCTCCCATTGTGAGAAATATTGGACTGAAATTTTGACTACCTTTGGCTATTTTCTCTCTTGTGCTCTTGTGTATGGCTACTTTCTTGGTTATTGGTTGGTGGAAGTGATGCGCTAGCCTTGGAAGGATTTTCTTTGCTATTGTGGTGGTTTGTCTTAGCATTTTTCCTTGAATTGGTAAGGATTTTACTTTGTATTATCATTTGTTATTCAAGTCAAGGTTATTTTGCTAGAGCTAGGTGGGAAGTATAAGGGCATACACCCCCACCTTAGCCTCCATTTTATGCTTAAATTTTATTGGTTTAACAAGGGTTTGCTAAGAGAAGTATAAGTGCATACACCCTCTTAGCCTAAACCCTAGCTAGGGATACTTGCCTTGGGGAGTAAGAGGATTTACACCCCCAAGGAGATAGTACCTTTAGCTCTTTCTTTGCTTGACTCCATTAACCTAATCATTAAAGGCACTAGTCATTACTTGTTGCATTGGAGGAATAAATTGTTGCCTTGGTAAACGTGAAATTTTGAAATTGTCTCTTTGGGAAGTTGTTCACCCTCTTACCCTAAACCCTAGCTAGGGATACTTGCCTTGGGGAGTAAGAGGATTTACACCCCCAAGGAGGTAGTACCTCTAGCTCTTTCTTTGCTTGACTCCATTAACCTAATCATTAAAGGCACTAGACATTACTTGTTGCATTGGAGAAATAAATTGCTTCCTTGGTAAACGTGAAATTTTCAAATTTTGAAATTGTCTCTTTGGGAAGTTGTTCATTGAGCCTTTGGCTCTCTTGCCTCATTGAGGCGTCCCCTTTCAACCACTAATTCTTCCTACTGTTCCAACTAACTTCTGCAGCAATAAGGCTGCAGAAAACCTAACCCTTTAACCCCTAAACTAACCCTAGTACTAACCCCTAACTTTGCCCTAACTCTCTACTAACCCTAGCGCACTTGTTGAGCTAGTTAAAAGTGGTTTTCATTGGCTGATTTTTCTGCTATTAAGTTTGGTTTGCTACAACCATTAGGCTGATAAATATCACTGCAATAAGCTTTTGTTTTCAGCCTTTCTTTTGTGCTAGAATATTGCTTTATCATTGTTGAGTTTGAGCTAGCCTTCACTAGCTTGTCTCTTGATTATTCAATCATACTTTTAGCACTTATTTTGAAGCCTTTACTATCTTTTGTGAGCTGATATATATCATTTGCTTTTTTCTGCAATTAGGGGAAGCAAGCTTAACTTGCTTGTCCAACTAACATATTACAAGTATCCTTGGTTTTCATTGTGTCTTGGGCAGGTACTTTACTCTCAGCAAGTCACTCAACTCTTTTGGCAACCTTTAAATCTTCCCAAGGCTCTTTTCCAAGCTCTTTCTACCATTTAGAATTGACCTCTAGGGACATCCATCCATACTTATCATTTTCGATCTCAATCCCCCCTAGGGTTACCGGGATTCCCCTCTTAAGGTGATGGGAACACCTGCCTAAGGTGACAGTGTGTAGGTGCTCTCTAAGTTGTCGCCAATTGGTGGTTGGGTCGGGCTTTTCCCAACCTACAACTTGTGCGATAACAGTGTACTTAGTGAGTGAACCTTTGGTAAAGGTTCTGAGATTGGTTGATAGTGATAAGCCCGCAATGGGCTATTTGTATGAGGCCATGGATAGGGCCAAAGAAGCTATCCGGACTTATTATGTGAGCAAGGGTAGCCATGGGTTTCATAGACAGATGCTATTATGGGATTTGATTGATACTCGATGGACCAAGATGATCCATTGACCCATCCATGGAGCAGCAGTTTTCTTCAACCCCACATTTTCCTACAAATGCAACTTTGATTTTGATGGTGAGGTGATGGAAGGGCTCCATACTTGTCTTCAAAGGATGGTACATGATGTCACAATTTGCCTCGAAATTAATCGCGAGATAGAGATGTATCAGGATGGTACCGAACTATTTGGCTATGAAGATGTTGTTGCTGCAAGGACCGTTTTGATGCCACGTAAGACATTAGAATTTAGAAGATAGTTCAACTTAGAACTTTATATTTTTAAAATTCAAATTTCAATTAAGTGTTTTAAAATTTATTTTAAAGTTTAATTATGTTTTCTTTATGTTCTCTTTCTTTCTTATTTGTCGTAGATGTTTTGTGGCGAAACTATGGTGCAAGGGCACCAAATTTATATAGATTTTCCATCTGAATCCTCAGTCAAACCTGTACCTCTTCAGGATGTGAGCGCAATTGGAGTGTTTGAAAAATTACACTCAAAGAAGCGCACCAGGTTAGAACTTATGAGCAATTACATTTATTATAATTTGTAATTTATGAGTCTATGACCCTCAAAAGTTAAAACTCATTAAATTTTTTATGACCCTCTTACAGGTTGGAGTTCTCCCGTCTCAATGACTTGGTGTATGTCCATTACAATCTTCGATTATGGTTGAAGCAAATGGATAGAACATCGGATGTGGATGCCATTTCCTTGGACAATATTGATGTATTGTCTAAGTGGAGGGTGGAGGTTGAGATGCCTATCATGGAGGAGGCACCTGCATGGTTAGAGGAGGAACCCGAACAACAGCAGGACCTAGAGGAGCAACAAGGGGAGGAGGAGGAGGAGCGGGAGCAGGAGGAGAGGGAGGAGGAGGAGGAGGAGCGGGAGCAGGAGGAGGGGGAGGAGCAGTGGCTTGAAGACATGATGGAGGGTGATGTGCTAGCATCAGCACAACCTTCTACACTTATTGATACACCTACTCCTACACACACTAGTTGTCGTCCACTATCAAAATCAGGGCCTTCTATTGTCAGGGGCGGGCCTGAAAAACAACCCATTATCTTTTCCAGTAAAAGGGGGAGAGGAAATTGATATTAGATAGCTAGTTGCTAGTTTTGTTTCATTTTTCATTGTGCATCAGACATCTACCTCATGATGATGAGATACATCTATAATTATATATGTGATGTCATTTTGTATTG
>ML803429.1:124508-147646 GCA_009831015.1 Picea engelmannii | reverse complement strand
AGTAAAACAAAGACAACAGAAGCATGTCAAAGACTGCTAAGAGCACAAGGGGGCTATGAACCAACAAGAGGGAAAACAGGGGGTGGCATATGGGACAAATTATATGAGTGACCATGATTCCTCTCATCCTCCACTTGTTGTGGTAGGCCTCTCATGTTATCCACTTGTGTAAGATAGTGGGAAAGTAAATATGAAGGTAGAAGGAATGCATGTCATGTCCACGTATGAGATAGTGGGCACATATGTGACCAAGGAATCTATGACCTTGTTCCCCCATGACTATTGAATGAGTGGAGCACTTCCAATATTCCTCCACTTGTATTTATCATTAAAAGTGAGTCATTGAAGCACTTCCCAATGTTCCTCTGCGTGTATCTCTCACTAATTGTGTGTGACAAAGCACTTCTATTATTTACCACTCATATTTGTCAAGGAGTGTAGATAGTGGGCAAATTGAACAAAGTACATTTTGATTCTTGTGCCCAAGGTCCCTTAGAGTGATGTAACCCTTCCACTTGAATAGTTTCTTTTCCTTGTCCTTTACTCATCCATTTTCCTATAAATAGAGCTCTTTCCTTATTCCATCATCGAAGTCTACTCAATTATGATTATGTTTTTATTATGTCCTATCTATGTTTTCCCTCTACTATCCTTATACCGAGATTATGCCCATGTGCTTTGTGAATTCCAATTAAGTGTTATGTTGCCTCGTTGCATTAGTGATTTAAGCTTGGCGAAAGATAGTGTTAGCTTTTGGTTGCTATGAAAAAGTTTTCACCTAGCTAGGAGTGTGCTTCTTGGGATGTGAAGGGCTTGTGGTTTCCTAGCCCCTTTGTTTATTTTTTACTTACATTTAGTGAGCTTAGATTTGGTGTATGCTTGCCTTGGGATCAATGCTAGGGAGGTGCACTTATTGATGTGGTAGCCAGCACATGTGGCATATTTGGCATCTTCTACAAGGGCGCACTTATTGAGGAGGATGGGTGCTTGGCACACATGGAGTCATGACTCTGGAGGAGGGCATTAGGCACTTGGAGGTTGGGAAAGAATCCAAGGAGCATGTAACCACCTTACACAGTTTGAGGAGAAACACTTCATTTTAGGAGACTTTGATTGGAGGGTACACCATCTTGGAGTAGGAATGCTTGACATGTAGACCCCTCACTTGGAGGGCACACCACCTTGGAGGTTGGACAAACCCTAGTGTAATAGTGGACACCTTTCTTTAAGAAGCACTCCATTTGAGGCTTTGTTTGTTGACTTAGCCTAGGGTTGCTTGTGGACTTACTCCATGTTTTATTATTGGCCTCCCTCACCTTAGACCATATAAAAGGAGGAGAGTGTCTTTCTTGTATACAACTTGTATTGTGTCTTAGAGATGTGATAGTTGGTGTGATACTAGTTGTTGGAAGATCTTGAGACGAAAGTCATCTACTCTTATAACAAGGATAGTGCTTGTGAGAGGCATGCACTAGGGATCCTTGGCTTGTTGATGCAAATGAAGAGTAAAGCTTGTGAGATGCAAGTGTGGATCTAAGGGTTGGATAATTGAGGTGATGCTAGCTTGTAGTTGAGCTCTTTGAGGGGGTAGTATAGCTTGGCGGGATGCCTTGCTAGGCCTTCTTGTCATCGGTTAGTGTTTGCAATAATTTTGGATACCCTAGATAGGGTTTGGGAAGGCTTTGGAGAAGTCCTTGCTTGGAATAAAGCAGAAGGACTTGATGTACCAGCTTTAGAAAAACTAACGTGTTGCACTTTATCTTCATATTGTGATGAGGATGAGTTGTACCATTGCTATCCTAAATTCTCAGATTGCAAAGTTGGTTTCAATGCGTTTTGATCTAGTTTCATGGTTGTTGTAATATGCTAATATAGGGTGATACTCAGCGTGAAGTAATGTTTGAGACAAGCTTTAGATTAACCAACCATTTTATACCCCAATCCTCAAAAGTAGGGTATGGTTATATGGCATGCACCATGCCTACACTGTACAACACCTCAAGGTTGAAAATTAAAACTTTTTGATGTGCATCTCCAATGCATGGAACTCTCTATCTTGTTTTAGAGGAGCCTCAATCTTCTCTTAAGGTGCAAAAGGTCAATTATTTCCCCACTGAACTATTTTTGAGCATCTTCTGTTCTTTCAGTTTCTCTCTTGTGTTTATCCCATCTTGTAAGCCTTCCTTTTTATCTTAGTTTCCATCTCATGTTTATCCTTTCTTCTAAGCCTTCTTTATTTGTGTTAGGATAACATATTTTCTCTTTTGAGGTCTTTGGAAATATTATTATATAATTCATTAACACCTAACAAGTTCTATCCCCAAGGGTTAGCTCAAGTGGTCTTGAACCAGACGTGAGATCTCTCCCTCGGTGATCAGTTGGGGAGGTCATGGGTTCGACTATCTTGATCCCCTTGGGGTTAGGCCCTGTAATCAAGGCCAACGGTTTACCCCGTTTACCATCCATGAATCATGAGGAAGTACTCAGAGGGTTTTTCATGAGGATTTCCTTGGAGAAAAAAAACACCTAACAAGTTCTACCCTTTGCAATTCTGATTTTCGTAGGAAATATACAATCATGTTAAAAAGGCTCAAAATATAGCTCTAAAAATAGGAGTTTACACTGGCTTGTCAAAAAAAAATAGAAAAGAGCATTCAACAAATTGCTATGCATCTTCATGACAGATTGCTTCTTACATCATTAGCCAAAATAAAACCTGCCTTGACCTGAAGGATTCTCTTTGTCTTGACATAATTTTAAGGATGATCCCTACTACTATAAAGCATCAAGTTTTGAGTAGTATCAACTAACCATGTATTTTCCGGATGCTAGCATCTAATTGCTTTGAATCAACTTCCTTCAAAATAACTGGAATTTTACTCAAAGCCAGAGCAGTTGCTATTCCAGAACCCATAAGAGCACCTCCAACTACCGCTGCTTTTCTAATTGGATGAGGAATCAATCCTTGATCTGTAATTCCTGGAACCTGCAAATAGCAATTTACTTAATACAAAATATATTTTATTTGACATTGTAGAATTGTTTACAGAAAAATGTTGGGAGATTGGGGATATGGCTGACACAATGGCCCTTCTTGCCTATGTAGGAATAAGTGCTGCATCAGTAGCTCTTCAGTCACCTCATGTAACCCTTGATGTAAGCTTCGTGAAATTTGAAAGTATATAAGATGCATTTTCTTAAGCAAAAGATAAATAAATAAAGAATAATCAACTTCTTCATAATTGCAGCCTACCTTAGAAGATGAGCGTTGTGCAAAAAAACCATGCATGAGTCCTTTTGCTTCAGGAGTTTTGATCAAATCTTGGCATGCTTTCCCCTCCTACCAAAAAACCAAAGTCGTCAGATATTCTGCATGAAGTTGATAATATACTATAAAGAATTTATCCTTTCAATAAATTCACAAATAAAGAACACTATCATTGGAGAAATTTCCAAGTTAGAAACTGTCCTGAATTTTATTTGTGGCGTAATCATTACAACTAGATACATGATTGAATAACTTTACAAGAGGATGCAAATCCTTTTTATTCAGATAGAAACACTTCTAAATGATGGGTTTGGCAAAAATAAACCTTTATAACTCCTGCAACAGCACCATTCACCAGACCCTCCTCAATTACATCCAACAATACTGAAGGGTAGGAAACATTAGTATATGTCTTCTTTACTTTAGCTCTGGCATTCTCCAACACATCCAGTGCTTTTGGTAACGAACCCAGCTTATCTACACTCGAGAGAGACCGTTGCCAAGGACGACGACCTTCATGAATGTCTAGTGCCCACTTCCGAGCTGCTGCAAGAAGGTCTGAATGAGCCACGACATCATCTACAAGTCCAACTTTAAGTGCCTCTTTAGAATCCAAAGTCTTTGAAGCCTGTTTAACATAAATATCACAATATTAGTTACAACAAATTAAGCTTCTAAATAAGAAAGGCCAAATTTTAACATTAACTATAGATTGTACACGCCAAAAAATCAGTACAAATATAGATTGGTCATACCAAAAATTTAGCATTAACAATAGATTGTACATACCAGTAACATGTCAATTGCACGTTGAAGTCCAACCAAACGAGGCAATCGTTGTGTGCCTGCACTCATAACAACAAAATAAATGACTCTTTACTATATAAATAAAAGAAATACTCCTGAAAAGCCTGAAATGTTGTAACAATTGCAATCAACAAGACTATCTTATAATACCTTGTTTCTAGCAGAAATCATAGAGTCAAATTGCCTTTATTATCAAACAACCATGGTGACACATGCACTAGTGCAACTGATCGTAAACAAGAATAATATATACAATGCATTATGAGCATGCAAGTGCAGTGTTTTATATAATCAATGGTGACGGGAAAATAGCATTGCCAATGATGAGACTTGGTCATAGTTGTCTTAGTCAAAGATGCATTATATTTTTATTTTATATTTGCAAATCTCACCTAACACTACACCTAAGTCTCCACCTACCTCCACTTACAAAATTTTGTACTCTTGTATATATCTAATGGAATATAGAGTGTACAGTTCGGTAATTTCTTTCTTGCATTTTCCTTATTGTGTGATTGTTGGCATTGTTGTTTCACTTGTGCATGTATCAAATTTCAATTGGTATCAAAACCTGAAGATCAGGCCTCTTTAGGTTTTACATTTATGGATTTTCTTGGAGATTCTCCCACCCAAAATTCCACCTTGAACTCTCACCACATACCGCACCAAGATCTCGAACAAATCACATGGGGGTGACTACTAGACATCATTTACAGGTAGCCAACACATTTTCATCTTGAATTTGTAAGGGTTTCCTATACTAATACAATCCCCCATCAAACCTTGTTCAAAGGAAGAGCATTCCTTGGAAACCTCTACAAAAGTATATATCCTTTCCTTCTTCAATATCCTAGAAGGTGAAAGAGGCTCCTTTATCTCAACTTAATCCCCTCCTGCTACTAGATCCAGTTGTTCAAACTCAAAGGGAGAAGTAGCTAGTGTTTTCATGTCACAAGGTCTATGAGCCTCCTATAGTTCCCAATCCTCCTTCTCATACATCCTTGAAGACTCTGGCTCTTGAATTTCATAAGGATAGTAGTTTTGTCGATCTACTATCTCCTCTTTGTCAATGATATTTTTCTTATGGCCCATAACCAAATCGAACTCCTCCTAAATCTCCCTAATTTCCTCATTTAGTTTTTCACATCTCACTTATTCGATTCTTTCGGGGTCTCTATGCCTCTTGTGGGTTTATCAATATCATCCTTCACCCTACCAACAACATTCTTTGGGTTCTAACCTTCCTTTTCACATGTCCCATGTGGATCCTAGGCATTTGGGTTTTTAACATATCATCCAAGGAGTCCTCTTCTATTCTCTTAGGATACACATGCTATAGATACTTGTATTGTTTACACGATCCACTTCTAACAGGACGTTCACATAGTATAGAGTCTATCTGAAAGATGCCCTTTCACCTCTATATTGATTCCATTCGAGAAACCATCTCCTCAATCCAATTCTACTAGAATCTTGGCCATGGAGATACTCTCCATCCTCCTATTTTTCTCATCCACAATAAGGAATCTACCAATTTTATCTCCAATGAACCTATATACCTCTTTGTGCCAAAACTCCAAAGGTAGATAAGGTAATTTAACTCATATAGGTGCTTTATTGGCCTTTTCACTCACATGATCAAAGCAGGGAGTCCAATAGTTAAAAGAGAGAACAAAATTATCCCAAAACCATAAACCAACCCCAATCATTTCTCTGCCTTCTTTGCTCCTAAAAAGGAAAGTAATGTAGGCTCTTGTTTCCATATGCAAGGTTGGTAAATAGTCCAATTTCTTCTTCCACGTGTTTTCCACCCACTGTTTCAAAGTTTTCTCTACAATTTTTCTTCCCTAGAATTTTCCTATCAGAGTAGTCTTTGAATATAGTAAGGTTTTCTCATTTATGTTCTCATTGTTAGCTTTTATAGGTCGGGAGGTACTCTGCATGTTTGTCTTGTATGCGGAAGTAACCTTGTACTTACACTACTAGACACTTTACTTTGTAATGGGTTTTTATAAAGTTGTAATAAAGTGGTTTTTTTATGTAAGTGATTTTTATAAAGTGTACCTTCTAATATTAAAGTGACTTTATTTCATAAAGTGCACTTATGTTATAAAGTGAAATTGTACTTTAATATTTTAAGTGATTTATTTTGGAGGGAATGAATCATGTCCCTTGATCATGCAAAGGCAAAATTAGATCTTGGCCTTTGGATTTAGGGATGGGGAAGGTGAAAAGACACTTGGAAGGTGAAAGGTCATTTTCAAATTATAAGAGAATGCATTGGGTAGTGTGCAAGACACAACAATGAGAAGAGGAGAATGAGAGATTTCCGAGAGAGCTTTGAGGAGGAGAGGAAAGGGCAGCAAGCTAGGCACATTTCCCAAGGAAATTTTCTGTTTAGAAGTGGCTGAAATTTATTGCTGTTAGGGAGGCCGTACTGTACAGATCCGTACAGTCTGTACAACAAGGAAGAGGGCACATTTTTCGAGGTAGATTGTGGGCACGGAAATTGAGGCTGTTTGGAGTGTTTCTTGCTGCAGAAGGGTCCGTACAACTATTGTTTGGCACGTTTTTCGAGGTGCTGTCCAGCAAAGGAAGGCCGTACAGCTGTATGGATCTGGCACAGATTTCTAGGTAGAAAGCAGTGGGACTGTTGGGTGCTGTAAGTGGATTTCTCTTGCTGGAAATTGTAATTTTGCTGCTGATATAACTTTCCTAAAGGTAATAAAATCTCTCTCTCTTTGGGTTTCCCCACATTGGGGTTTTCCCTGGCTGGTTGCCTAAATTTCTGAGTTTTACATGGATGTGTAATTGCTGTTCATTGTGTTTGTTCCACTGCAAAAATGCTTGGCAATGTGTATTTCTGCTCATAATATCTTCTGAATGTGGGTTTAATACATTTCAGAGTTCATTCATGACAGTTATCTCTAGGTTGCTAAGTGTATGACAGAATTTGTGCATGCTGATTTTGTCATTAAATTTCTACACTCAGGATTGATGTATAGCTATGTCCTTTCCTTCCTAAATATAACATAGATGGCCCTCTTTTTACTTCTACTTCCTTAATCCTCTCTTCTAGTGAGATCATTTTCCTTTCTCCTGCTAGACTCAAACCTTGATTCACCAACCCTCGTTCACCAGCCAACACATCCTTCTTCGCATCTTTGGCTCTCTGTCATAGTGYAGTATTCATAAAAAACTACACTACCAACATTTGCAATGAAAGACAAAAGATTCAAAGAGTTTTTTGTGTTAGACTTACCCGCCACTAAGAGCWCGCCCACACAATTGAGGTCTTCAACTAGCTATACCTMTTGATCAATAGGTCCTTCTAGCATCAATGGCTTCTCGTCATGGTCTCTAAATGCAATTGTTAAACCTCCCATGCCCATGATTTGTTTTCCTTTCAATAAAACCCTACTAGTTGAACATTTGGATGGATACTTAAGCCTCTTATTGTTTAATATAGGGATCATCTTCTCATGATGATCCTTTATGATCAAGAATTCTCTATCATGATGATCCCTTCTATAGAGTCTTTGTCGATGGAAGGCCTCAAAGGCAATCCACCTTCTTAAATGCTTATGTCTCTCCATCAAATCTACCCCATCCAAACATTGTATCCCATCCCAAATTTGACCCCACCCCTACACCAAAGAGATCTTTGTTGCCATAGGCCTACCCTGCTTAGACCACCATGTAAAAACATCCTCAATAACTTGTTTCCTAGGGGACCAAATCATGCCCCCTTCAACAATCTACAACAACCCTTTTTCACCCTTAGTCACCCCTAGCATCCTTCCAATGTTTGATCTTCAATATTGCAATTCTCGCTTCCTCTACATGCCCCAACTACTTCTTCCTACAATGGAAAAATGTAACCCTTGCATAGATTCACCAAGGAACCTTATGAGAAATCTACTTGTCTACTTGTTCCCCCCTTTCCATCCCAAACCAGCCTCTCAAACTTTATATATATAAATTTCCATGATCTAGGGAAATTAATGCAACTTCAAAAATTTCACCTCACTAGGAGGTTTCTTGGATCTCAACCCTATGAATTTACATCCTTTGGGCTGATCTGAAAAATACTTTTATGGCAGCAAACAGTGGACAATATTTCTTTTCAACCCCAATCAACAAGGAAATCCAAGAGAAAAAGTACCAAAAGTGTGCCAACAAGTTTCAGCCCTCTAGGGCAATCGTATCGTGCATAAACCAGATCTGAAATGTACTTTATGACAGCAGTAGATATGCCCTATCTTCTTCAAGATTAATGTTAAAACCCTTAACAATTTAAAATTTAACTTATGTCACATCAGCAAGACATACAAGTGATGGAAATTTCCAAACCATAAAGATAAGGATAGCTGAAAATTAAATCTGCAATAAGACAATTTTGGACAGTTGAAAGCTTCATATATATGTAAAAATATGAAGTACATGTACATACCATAGCCTCATCCCAAGGCTAGTAAAATCCTATAGCTCTCCAAAACCCTAGCTAGGGAAAACGATGAAAACCCTAGCTCCCCCAAAGATCCTCCACAAGCTAGCATCAACACTAGCAAGCCTCCTTGGCTCCAAGACAGATGTCTCCTCTCTCCCCCTCCTCAACAAGTGCAACTTAGGGTTTAATCCTCAAAACCCTAATTCCAATGTCTCCAAGGGATGAAACCCTAACCCTAGTATTCAAGATGCTCCAAGTGCTCCAAAAAACCTTAGCAACTCCAAGACAAGAGAGACAAAGTACAAAGAAGAAGTACAAAGGCGGAGAGAGAGACTAGTGTGCTCTTCTCCTCACATCTCTAACATAATATAATGAAGTGATGACGTTATTATTAAAGGACTCTCTCCTTCCTCTATATATATGAGAGGTAAGGAAGGCCAACAATACATATGTGGGCCTAAACCCTTACAAGCAACCTACTATAAACACAAGTAGGCTCACACATGTAAAGCATTACACTCCAAGAGTACACATGTCAAGCTTCAAGGTGATATCGTACACAAGCAAGGCTCCAATGCAAGGGTGCTCCGCAAGATGTGTGCAATGCTCCTCTTGCAAGCCTCAAAGGACTCCAATGCTCCTCCTAAACCATATACTCCATTAGGTCCACTCCAACTGTATGAACACTATCGCAACCTAGGCGTCCCCAAGTCAACTCATAGGGTTCAATGCCCTCCTCCCAAATGCCTTGCTCCTCCTCCAATGCAAGGCATCATCTCAAGCAATCAACCAATATCCACGTGGCCATCATGAAGAATGTCCCAAGCTATTTGATGATCTCCAAGGAAGAATGTCATGCAAGCATCCAACTGAGGTCAAGTAACCACTGAGTAAGCCGCCTTTGATGTGCAAGTCCATCACAGACCATCCAAGGGATGATCATACACCATGTGCCCCAAATCTCATGAAGCATCCCCAAACACGACATAAACACTTTTGGAGTAACCCAAAATGCTAACAAGTTCAAGTCCATCTGAATCCCACTAGGTTACCAATTGCTATTGTGATTGGTGATTGAGCCGCCCTCCATCAAGATACTCCAAGGGGGGGGATCCCACGAGGTTTTCCTTGGAAAATACACACACACACACTTTCTAAAATTCTAAAAGTAACTTTAGAAAATTATTGGTTGAAATTTTATCCCAAAAAATAAAGATGACCAAGGGGCAGGAATCAAACTTGCTCTAAGACCACTTGTGATGTACCTTACGTTGGTCAAACAAGATGCCATAAGCATTCATAAGAAAGGGACGAGCTTGTCCAAAAGGACAAAAAAATATAATAAAAGTAAAAGATACAAGAGCCAATGATATTTATAGGACATAAGGGACATGACTGTTCTGAAGACACAACCTTCTATACCTATTATTTTATATACTTAATATAAATTAGGTATATTACATGATAGGTGTTATACAATAGTTTGGTTATGTGGTTAGGCTCACTAATGTACCAAGAATGTCTAAGAGAGATGAACAAGATGGTTAGGCTATACTTCGATTCATGTCTGATTGCATACCTTGAAATTTTATATATAACAAGACGAGGAACACTTGCAGCACACTGAAGCTACCTTATGGAGCTAAAGAAGCACAAATTCTAGGTGTGTAGTAAGAAGAGTTCATCCACCATGAACTGAATCTTATATCTGGGATGCCTAGTTGACAAGAAAGTACTACAAATAGATTTAGAGAAGTTTAGGTCATGATTTAGTAAATAATGCTGGATAACAAGACTGCCAAATTTAAGAAGCCATTTGGGAATGACAAACTACTAGCATAAGTTCATCTCTCATTACTCCAATGGCACTTTACCTTTGAACACTATGAGGGAATGCCAACTTCATCTAGATTGACCTGTAGAACTCAATTCAATGAATTTTAGAGGATCTACAGTGCACCTCTATTGGCACTGCCAAACTTTAGACAATCCTTTGAGATAGAGATAGATATAACAAGATACTCCTTTCTAGGAGGCTATGCTCACTTGACAAGACTGACAAGAAACATAAAACAAAGACAATCTCTAAGGTAGTGGTCAAGTATCCAGATTCCAACATATGACAAAGAACTGCACGCTATTATGCAAGGCATGAAGCACTGGTGACATTGTTTGTTTGTTGAGCAAGACGAACACAATGCACGCAGAACATAAGTCATTATGATATCTCCCTGCACAATCTAACTCATACAAAAACTGGCATCTGAAATGGATACACCCTGCAATAATTCAACTGGTGATTTATTTCAAGAAAGGGGCAAAGAATGGTCTATTCCAGATAGTGAAACGAAGGGGCAACAATAACTTCAAACGGAACTTACCACAATACTCAGGCATGTATCCAGCATTCAGTGTAGAACAACTAGAGCTGTGTGGGCCACCATTGTTGGATGAAGTAGAAGAAAATCAAGTAAATTCACTAAGCGTATCAAACTTCATATTGAAAACAAACAAATTGTTGGAGGACACCATATTGCAAGTTGAGAAGTAGATGAGAAAGGACACACGCAAATTGTACCAAGTCAGAGGACGAGAATAATTTCCTTAAAACATAAGCCTTACAGAGAAAACTAACTCCAAAAGGAGTTCACATATGAAAAGAAGAAGATGACTGTGAATGATCATCCTCTAAATAGGGAGGCAAGATCTCTCTAGGACAGACAAGTCTCGAGAATCACCAGAAGAACCAATGATTAGTGAAAGACAATAACCTGTCAAAGAAAATAGAAATCACCCAATGGAGTTGACCAGTTTATAAACTGACCAATTGTTGATGTCCGGGTTGGATCAATAACCATTACTAGTAATCTGAGCAGTCACCCAGTAAAACAGACAACTACTTCCCAGAGGAAGCTGTCCAAAAGCTCTTAGTACTTACACTGGGGGCTAGCAGCTGAATAGGAGGTAAAGGGAAGTTTGAATGCTTCTCTGTAAATCCAGTAGCACCTCTAAGAAGCCTTTGGTTGAGAGGATCAACTCCATAAATTGTACCATAATATTTTATTATGATGCAGTTTATTTTGCTTTGTACAAAATTTAGGACTCCATGTGAATGTCAATGTGCAATGTCTTACAGCATGCACACACTAAAGCACTTAATCTAATTTTTCAAAAGCCAGTACAGAAACTATAAAAGCCACTTACAAGTTACAACTCCAGGAGGTAGAAAAGTTAGTGTCAAGTTCACTTTCCAACCCATTAACTAATATAACCACATTTTCATTCACTTATTAAGATTACTTTAATCCTTTGAAGTTACAAAACATATCAAACCTAATAACATCTGTAGAAGAGCAGTTTCAGGAAATCTTTAAAACAACCTCCTTTTTTATTCTAGTTATCAATTCTGACCTATTCGAATAAAATATGTACTGATCAGAGTGCCTAAACTAGTGTTTAGAACAAAATAATTATCATAAATGTGTGCAAGCAGAAAATTATTCTTAAGCTTACCTCCAAGTCCTGGAATGATGCCAAGTTGAAGTTCAACAAGACCGAGTTGAACATTAGGGGCAGTTATACGCGCATTGCAAGCCTGAAAAGAAAATTCCTTCAGAAAAGCATCCTTTAAATCTGATATCTCACAAGAAGTTCAATAAGATGCCATTAACAATGATTACAAGGTCTAAAATCATAAAAGAGGGGCAGAATTTTAATTATGTTTTCAACCATTGAAATGACAAAAAGGATAATCTGACAACTGCAGATTATGAAAATGATAGTGAACGGAGTGATCAACTATGTTTCCTGTTACACCTCATATTGTATGAGGTTCCACATTGTGATTTTCATCACATTGGTGAAGTTTTCTGCGGTACCTTGGAGATTTTGATGGACTTGGAGGATATACACCATCATGGAGCTTCTTCTCTCCTTGGCTTTTAATCATTTGATGTGGACATCTTGGTGGAGGATCTTCACTTCTCTTCTTGGTCGATGGTCACGGTTGGTGGTCATATCATTGTTTTGGTGCTACTTCCATGTCTTGTTTGATGGATCACTTTCTTGACATATGAGTGCTTGTTTTTTCTGTTTCATGTGTTATCTTCTTCATGGAGCATCCTAGTGACTAGGTGTGTTGATGTTATAATGTTGGTTCGTCACTAGAAGGGGGTGTTCTACATGGTCCTCTTTTGTTGGATGTGTGAAGGAGGGCATACTTAATGATTGGATGGAGTTGGCACTTTCTTATGTTCCTTTCTCTTATAATGTTGATGTGGTGGGGTGATGCATCTTGCCTTGGTGGGATTTTCTAGGTGATATAACTTGATATTGTAACATTTGCTAGACATCACCTAGGGGAGAATGTGTTTGATGATGTTAGTATCCTTGTTGATGTAATTTTTCCTAAGTTTGAGTTAGAATGGAAGTGGGGTACTACATATGTTTTCGTCATATAACCCTTTTCTAATGTTGGATGATATATTTTGATATAATAATCCCTTAGTGGTGCACTCTAGGTTGGGCATCATGTTTTGTTGGTATCATGGTGGGGGATTTTGCTCAATGTTATCAGAACTGGACCAGTCATCAAATCAGTTGACCCTAAAAACTGGAACTGGGCAAAAATCAGAAACAAAATCGGACCACAAAACTGGTTGACCAAAAAATACATAAAATATTCAAATTTTGAAAAAATATATATATATATTCATGTGGATCCAAACCATTATACACAAATATGAAACGTTTCTCATGTATATAGCAAGTGAGGGTGCATATAACCAAAATAGCATAGAGTACAATCCATATCTGACCCAAACTAAAGATTTTTTGAGGTCCTAACAGGCTGCCATCTAGGTCTGTCTTTGAGCTCAAGATGGCTCTAAGTTTCTGCTGTCACACACTTGTTTGCTGCTGTTTTAAATCAGCAAACTGATCAGGAACTTCACTTCTGTTTTAGTTAAGGTTACATAGGCTTTTAGGTGCTCTAGCATGTAGTTTTAGTCACCAACAAGTTAGCACATGCATACCATAAAATAAGTAACACACCTCTAGATCTTTACTGCTGAAATAATGCTGTTCTAAACTCTAGAATACATGAAAATGAACACAGGTATTTTTGGTCAACATGACCCTGGATAAAACCCCCCCGGGGAAAACCAGTTTGGAATATAAGTCTATATATGTGGAGTAAAGAAGGTGGAATACAACAAGTACATGAAACAAATGAACCTGATACAATGGCAGCTTCTCTCAAGCTGCTATACAAGTCCAAGATGAAAGATTCGCCCAAGCATGGTGCACCCTCCTCAAATGTTGCCCAATCCACTGAAATRAAGCGCCCTTGCTCCTTGAAGCTCTGATGGAGAAACCCTTGCACACAACTYTGAATATGTGAGCTACCTCTCCACTGAAACTGTCCTCAAAGCAATCTGACCACCGCAAGACCTCCCTRCTATAGGTGCRCCCTCCTCCAAKAAAGAACAACAACCACAAATAAAAGAGGGCCTAAGCCTCCATGAGTCCTCCATGAAAGGAGGCGCCCAAGCTTCCCTCAACCATAGCCTCCATCCTCACCTCAATGCTCTCTCTCAAACTCTCCAAGTGAACATAAGAGTGAATGAGCCTCTCCTTGCCCTATGCACCCCTCTTGAACCTCCATAAAGAAACCTAAAAGATGGATGGATGAGATCATCCCATCCCATCTCTAATCAAAGGTTGAGATCATCCCATAATAATCTCACTCACAAACCCACTTTGGGTTAAGTTCCCTAAGTTCACTTTATGTCTCCAAATTCACCCACAAAGTGAATTAATAGTCATTTTAGGCTAAAATGACCAAATTTCACTTTTGACTTAAATCTCCTAAGTCAAAGTAAAATTAGACATAAAGTACAAGGTACATAGTACCAATGTATTTCCCACTTGTGTTTAGACTCTAGAGGCTCACAAACACAAGGGGACCACTTCCCAAGGTACACAAATCTGTGTAAGTAAAGACAAAATGCATAGAAGCGTGAGGGGAAACAAGTGCAGATGCCAAAGGCAGAAGATCCAAAAGAGGCTTTTATTAAAAACATAAGTCAAGACTCCAGACATCTTATAGGGGAAATGGAAGTTGTTGTTTTGAGAAAAAAAATTAAAGAAAAAGGGGAAGAAAACCAATTGTAGCCAACCAAGCTATGTGTCATAAAGATTTGCAAATATCCTGAATCATCCCTGTGTCCCCCCCAGAAGGTAACTAGATGTTGACTCCCTCGCTCCTAGGGCACAAGCCCATATGCTTACATTTTTGGCCTTTTTAGGGTGGGAATTCTTTGTTCTCCTGTTGTTTGTTGTAACTCTCTCCCTGCTACCTATGTAATAATTTGCTCTATGAAAAAATATATGAAGAATTTCAAAAAATAAAAAAGGGGAAGAAATGAGGAGAGATGGATGTTGAAGATGTAGGTACATTTAGAAAGCACAAGAATCTTTTCATTCTCGTGGTGAAAATGCAAGAAGTAAGGGATTTGTTTGCATATTGTAGGGAATTCATGAGCTTCAAAACACATGCAAAAGCTAACAAAGCTTGCCAAGCAACATTCTCTGGCCCTCACTAAGAGGGAGGCCTTAATGAAGCTTTCCAAATTCCAATAATATGTAAGAATGTGGAAACGAAAAAAGTAAGCAACTTGAGGATAATGAAATCAGCATATGCAACAAATGATTTGGCGGAATTCAAGGACTTGGATTTGACAAAGATTAAAAAGAGTGTGAGGAGATCCATAATGCATCCAAAGTAATGAGATCCAAGGAATAACTTTTACAAGTCGATCAATAGAAACATTTTGCAATGTAATCGTGGCTAATTATCAATTTTATATTATAGACATGCAACTAAGTTGCAGATGGTTCATTTTGGTATTACACCTTCAAAAATTGAGCATGGCATATAGAGAGGTCACTTACAGTATCATGTTGAAGTTGGAAGGCATCCATGTATACATGAAGGCCAATATACAAAGAGAATTATGTGTTTCTTTCTCAGATGAAAAACTAATGACAATTCCATTATCTATCCTTCCACTAGAAGTTGCAAATCAGAATAAAAAATAGAAGAGGATGGCATTTCAATGCAATCTAACAATAACAATAATAGGTTAGAAATACTAAAATATGCAATACCATTGCCAACTCCAAGCCACCACCAAGTGCAAAACCTTCAATCGCTGCAACAACAGGCTTTGAACCTCCTACAAAAAGAATGTCCATTGGTGAATGAATCTGAGAAAAATGGCAATGTTCTTAAGCAAATGAATTCATAGTTACTCACTATGATTATGTTCATTCACTATAATAGCAACGGCAGGTCTGTTGCCAATTCTTACCTTCAATCACATCATTCATAAGAGTAAATCCAGATACAACTAATTCTTCACCGTCGGACCCTAATAGCCACAAAGAAAAATCACAATAAGAAAATATATTCTAAGCATGAATGTCGTGTCTATGACACAATTTTTTTAGTTTCCATTGAATACCACATAAATAAAAACATTTCTACTTAGCATTGGCATTATTCTATTTCTGGCGATTCAATATTCTTGTCTTTAACCAAAAGGCTCTTGAAACATATGATTTATAATTCCTTACAAAACCATACAAATCTAAAGTAAATCATCAATGCTTCATTCAATACATCAATAATATCCCAAAAGATAACAGAGCACATACATGTTGCATTCTAGCCTATCTTGCCTATATATACAACAAACTAAAGGGTGAAAAAGTAATCTTGTAATTCATCCCAGCGCTAGAGAAAATTTTCAAACCTACCTAAGCCTCGGCACACTTAGATCATGTACTTTTGTGTACATTTTCTTTTACACCCTTAACACACTCAAGGAGCTTAATGGCCAAACTATAAAAGGAATGAAACTAATTCATTCTAGTTTCAAGTCCCATTCTTATCTACCTTTTGGTATGTGTTTGGAAGGGAGTTGTTGACCAAAACATTTTTTTGGATTAGTGTATTGGAAGTTAGAGCGCAATCATTTATATATGAATTCTGAAATATAGGATAGTATAACAGTAATGCCAATTTTTGTTCCAAAGAAAAGACACTCCATTTACTATTCATAAATCAGTATCTATATTTGATCCAATATGGCGAGGGAAATCTTACACTTGGCTACATCTGAATTCCGTGGATAATTGTTCCAAGTAGTATGAAACAAATTCTAGGGACACAATGGCAAGCTCTGTAAACGTAGAATTAGAGCCAAGTCCTCAAGCTCATTAGCATGGCAGACACAAAAGAAATATAGCATAATTTCAAAGATATATCAAGGATAACAAATGTGGCTAGACAAACTAGAGGATAAACTAAGAAGAGGAAAGATTCAAGCTTATAATACATGAACAAAAAGAAAAAAGCAGCCCACGAACTAAAAAGTAGGAGCAAAAAGAAATACTTAACAAGTAAACTTTCCTTTTTACAATGACATCAATTCAAACGAAAAGATAAAATGCAACCAAAAGAAAAAAAATAACCATTTTAAATAGAAAGAATAGACAAGGTTATGCAATGGCAAGCAACTTAGGCTTAAGCTTCTAGTATTGATGGAAAACACACAAAAACTACCTTTAACACCAGTTAAGTATGCATGAGAGGTACTTTAATGCATTCAAGTTTTGATTCAAAATTAACTTAGTTTTCTTCAAAGATAGCACATCTGGTGAGTTGGGGTCTGCCAAGTTGACAAACATGGACTAAGAAACATAATCACTGAAAATTATAGCCAATTTATAGAGGCCTTGTTCATTGATAACCCTCTATGCCCATGGGAACAGAAATGCGATCACTTCAAAATATAGCCAAATGATGGAGGCTTTATTCATGGATACCCCTCCATGCCCATGGGAACACACACTCACTATTTCGCAAAGTCTAAAGGCTGCCATCAAGTAAAGAAATTGCTAATAAAGCAACTATTCCAGAAGAAAGAATCAATTAGGTTATGAATATTGAAAGAATTTATGGGGGTGTACATAAATCTGGAGATCAAGGTCGCTAATTCAATCGAAGGCTCAAAACCTTTCATGATCAATGTTATTCTATTCCAAGATACAATAGTGTTTGAGGTTGGGTTTAAGATAAGCATTAAGCGCCATTCTGATTAACAAATAATTAGAAGAAAAAGAATATGGTGAGGAAAATCTATATTTTAGTTACACAACTAGACATCATCAAGCTCGAAATTATTGGTAGAAGCAAAGAAAAGAATAGACAAATGTCCACAAAAGTCCAAAATACAGTAAGTATAATTCTTACAGACATTATGTAGGGATTGTGCAAACATATTCAAGCTATGTAGGAAAAAAAGTACCAAAACTATAAACAAAGCATAAAATCTAGTATAATTGTGAACACAAAGGTGCTTAACTAATATACGATATTAAAAATGAACAAGATGAGGAAAATCTACATTTTAGTAACAAATCTAGATATCAAGCTAAAGATTATCAAGAAATTGAAATATATATCATTTTCCTCTTAAGACCAAAATAGGTCAAAGAATCAATCACCAAGGAACATCAAAATGGCAATGAATCAATCATGATATTCTTAATTGAAGGTGTGGTTAGTGACTATGTCATTGATATTCTCAATCATGATACTCGAGGAAAACAGTGACCCTAGGGAACGTTTTTATTGCATGTGCCTCATCTTACCACTCAAACCTTCACCCAATATGTCAAAGTGCTAATTCACAAGGTGAAGACCCAAGGGCAACTTGGTGAGGTTAGCCAATGTCACCATGATAATTTTGTCCCACCTTTTTGGTTGGTTCGTTTCCAACTCAAGGGGGGAATCCCTAATACTAAGTTTTGAATGAGGATAGATAAATCAAAGGGGTATCGAGAGGCGTAGTATAAATCTGGTTTTATTATGATAGGGGATGCAAATTACAGATTTATTACACATAAAACAAGCCTAACAAAAGAAGCTAAAGAAAGAGGAATTTTAGGCTTGTTGGTGGAGATCTGAAGTTTGATTTTGAATTTTGGAATTTTCAGATTTTAGGACAGCAAAAGAAAAGAGTGAAAATTATGAATTTTAAAGGCTTGGAAAGCAAGACTACTGCCTAGAATTCCTATTGGGCAAATGGGGTCTATGAGGTGAAATCCAATGTCCTCCTCAATACCCTCCAAGATAAGTCGATCCATCAATAAATTCTCAAAAAGTGTGCAATAGCCACCTTAAAAAGCCATGTGTGATCTCTTCAAGCATGTATGACCTCCAATGAAAGCTTCCCATGTGTGATCAAATGCATGGAGGATTAGGTCAACCTCATCAAGTAATAAACAAGTGCAAGTGTAAGTCAAACCAATGCTAAAAATAGGCACAAATGGATAGATATCCTCTTCAAGGCTCCACACATATGCTAGAGAGTGGTCACATGCATGCACATGGTGGTGATAACCACCTCCAAGCAACTCGTTACCCCCTCATAAACCAGATTCATGTGCAATGATGATGAATCAACAACGAACTCCCTCAATAAAAAGTAGGCGCTTTAGTGTAAAGTGCATAGCCCACAAGTGTGAATTTGTGATAAGGAAAACCCTCCATAAATCATCTCCCACATGTGAGAACAAGGTGTCATCACTCTCAAAAGTCATGCTGGCTAGGAATCATGAAGAGAAGGTCAACCAAGTCATAAATGATGCCATGTATGCATGTGCTAGATCCCTCAAATTAAACAACTCCATGAGGAAGGATATGGAATCATCTCCTAAGCAACCATATCATGACAAGTTGAATATATCTCAACATGTGTGCCAAATAGGACTAGCATTCCATCTAGGAAGGTGACTCACATAATAATAGAGTATCTCAAGTGTGAAAACCCATCAAAAAGGCTATATAATTCACACACTACGCCATCTATACTAGACAACTATACCAAACATAACCCCTAGAAAGAATATAGCAAGTGAAAAAGGGGGTAATGTGCCAAGTACTTCCCTTGAATGTGATCCCAACATAGATAACCATAGGAAATGCATCAATAAGTGTTAGGGAACTCAACATATAAACTCAAATACCATCCCACAAAGATCTAGCAATGTCTCAAGTGATGATCAAAAACATAAGAGAGGGGGACAATGTGAGATGTGCCCTTTGTTGTCGTCCTAATACACACCTACAAACGTGGAGAAGTCTCCAACCCACTTGGTGTGTCCTTGGAGGCACAAACCTAAATCCAGACCCACTGTCACCTCAATCTGGACTCCTTCCGTCCAGGCTCACTCCTAGGGAAGCCAAGGGGGCTAGACCCTATTAAACTATGTGAAGAATTTATTAGTTCTAGGAGTTAATTGATTTGTTGATTAGTATTACCCAACCCAATGACAAGCAACCAATGCAATATGTAATCTTTCAATGACAAGCAAACCTTTGTTTATTAAACCACAATTTGACCAGTGCCTAAAGATTCCACTTATTCCAATATTAGCACAAATTTGATAACTCAACAAAATGAAATAAAATTATGAACTATTTACACGATGAATCGAAAAACAACTTTATACAATTACTTTAAAACAATGAATAAATGAAGAATGCTTGTAACTAAATCAATATAAATATTTACACATAACAATATCTTGCAAAAAATGAATAGAATGTAAATACTTGGAAATAAATTGCAAGAAAATGTAAATGTTGTGCAAGTGTGTAGGTTGCTTTTAGTTGATTTTAAGTCTCTTTTAACTTAGGGGCTTCGATGTGAAAAGTTGCAAGCCTAAGCTATGTGACTGCCCCAAGTCCTTATCCCTTAGCCAAGAGAAAATGTTGGGTTCTCAACAATATAACAATAAGGTTCTCCCCTAGCTCCATAGGTCAAATCCAAAGTGCTTGGGCACTCAACAAGGAGGACACTTAGTGCCGTGAAACTGTCCACGGTTTCAACCCCTTCTAGCCTCCACAAGTCACCTTATTTTAGTGGCCAAACAATAATGGAGAATGGGTTCCTAATTAGACTAACCACTCAATCCTTTGTCCTTTCTTATTACCCAAGATCCACAAAGTGGAAAGGGGAGAGAATACGAGACAAAAGCAGGGTAAATTTTATTTACTTTGCAACAAAAGAAATTTGTATACACTAGCCAGCACGATATTGCAGGATGGCATAGCCACTCACATGCAAGGTGTGGGCAAACAAAAATTAATTACTTAAAATAAATAACTTAAACAAATTAACTACACAACTTTGGCACAAGCTGGAGGACAAAGCCTTCCGATTTTGTGGCAAAGGTGAACAAAGTTAACTAAAACAAAAATCAGAAAATTATTTATAATCCTAGCCGGCACGATTTTGCAAGGATGGCAGAGCCAAGCACAATGCAAGGTGTGGGCAAAAATTATTAAAATTATTTACATATTTTAAACTTGGAAATAAATAGAAAGTGCAAGCCCAAGAGACTTTCTTGGGCTGCTTACAATAGCTTTAGAAAGTGAGAGAGAGAGGAGCTTTGCACCAAAGCTTATCGATGTTCTCTTGATCCTCTATTTGCCAATTTTGGGCAGAACCTCCTCTTTTTGTGGTGAAAACCTGCCAAAAAAAACAAAGAAGGCTTGCTGGAAAATGCTAAAAATCACCAAAATATGTTAGTTTTATCATTTATATTAGCATATGTACATAAATTTTTACAGAAAAAATCTGAACTTGAAAATTGGAATTTTTAGCAAGATTATGATGATTATATGTTCAAAAAATAAACAAATAAAGGGATGAAATTAAAACAGAAAATTGATTGAAGCAAAATGAAGCCTTTGGAGTTCCTCCTCCAAGCTTTGGCAACCTGCAAATCTGTAAACCCTTACTACACAATGAGGCAAGAAGGTGAGATCCTTTAAGAGGCCTACAAAATACTTTGTAAACTCTAATAAAAGAAAATCACATAAATCTATAGCAATACTACTACAGATTTATCCCTAACAAAATAATTTGCTTAGGGTTCTTCAAGTAAAACAATGTGAAGCAAGAATAACAAAACCTACAATGTTACCTCACCAAGAGCAAATATCACACAAGAGTAGCCAATAGAACCAAGAATACACCATGAAAGTACCAAAGAACACCAAGAGATCCTTCAAAGCTTCACTTTATTGCTCCAAGAAAGGTTATCAAATGGCACCAAAATTACAAGAGAAAAATGGGAGAGAATGAGAGAAAGTGGGGAAAGATTTTGGCATAATAGAGTTGTTGTGAAAAACTTGATGATAAAATGAGGAGAGAGGGCTTCCTTTTAAAGGAGGGAAAGAGAAGAGACCCCTCTTGGATGAGTTACAAGTGTCACCCATCCAAAAGAGGGAGATCTAGTCAAAGGGGGCACACTTTTAGGGTTTGAGGAAGAGTTAGGGTTTGAGGGGTGAGTTGTGAGAGGGGAAAAAACATTTTCTTGTGTTTAAACCTTTGAATAGGCTCTAAGGGGGGCGCACTTAGGGTTTGAGGCCTCCTCCATCTTTAATTTTTACTTTTCCCTAAGTTCATGAAGAAGGGGGGCGCCCCTCTCACTAGGGAGACTCAACTTAAGTTGTTAACTTGACTTGGGGGGGAGGGTTCTTCTAAGTGGATTTTCACTTTTCCCACTTAGGAAATACATTAGAAAACATTCCCCCGCTTCTTTTCTTGACTTTAGTCATTTTTACAATTTTTTACTTTTTTACCTTCGCCAATTATTTGTTGACTTTTGACTGACTTGGACTCCTCATGGACAATGACCTAGCAAAACTTGTCCAATTGAGCTAAAACTTGGTCCAAGGGTGTAGGGGGTCATAATCCATTTGATTTGAGTACTCACACCCCTATACAAAATCCACAAGAACCAAATTTTTACATTTTTCATCAAATTTAATTAAAATTTCCAATTTACGGAAAATTTTAATTATTAAAAAATCCTATCAAAACCTAACGGAATTCCGCAAGACTCTAGGAAATGTCTAGCATGGTAATTTACAACATCTTTAGACCTTATTCACCCACTAGGATTGATCATTAGAATGCCTTTCACCACTTTGGAGGATTACTGAGTGAAAAACTCAAGAGTAATTAAAATCGTTGAAAAGCAAGACTAATTACCTGAGGAAAAAAAACACTCAATGAAAGGACTTCCCTAATGATAAATCCCTAGGCAACTAAATAAAATTTGACCCATGCTAACATATTACAAAATTATCCCATGCAGGGGACTAGATATTCCGTGGACACAGAAAGAAGTGTTGGGGGACAAAATTGCCCTGTTAAGCCATAAGTCTTCAAACTTGTTGTACCATAAGGTACATATCTTCATGGTACATGACATTGACACCTAGTTGAAATAGGTGGTCAACACCCTCCTAACCAATCAAACAATGAAACCATCACCACAACTCTAATACATAATGGTACAAAGCACATATGCCAGTTGTCCATGATAACTAAATATCCATAATACCAAGGTGGAAACATAGATGAAATATAACCAAAGTGTCAATGTGCCCCTCCTAGGTATCATCCATCACCATCGATGTCTAACCTAGTGATCTGTATTATGAACAAGATACAATCTCAAAACATC
>ML803429.1:102852-119030 GCA_009831015.1 Picea engelmannii | reverse complement strand
GAACATTATTATATTGTTTTCTTGTGGAGGATGATTGGCTTATTATTTCTTCTAGGAAAAGAAAGTGGATCTCAACAACCCACTTCTACTTTTAGTAAGAAGTTTGTTGAGGAGGTTAGAAATGTAATATCTTATTATTATTCCTTGGAGAACTAATAGATCTAGGAAAGCAATTAATTTTTTATTGTGAAAGGATTTGAGCTCAAACCTATATAAAGGTTTGCTCTCTCCATTTGTAAGGTGTGAGTTAGCAGTGCTCTAAAGCTTTGGAATATAATTGCTCTATTCATTGCCTAAGCTATTATGGGATGGTTATGTTACTTTGTTGAATGTGTGCAGATGTTCTTGGTGCTTATTGGTGATTTTATTTCAGGGTTAGAGTAGTCTTGCTACATTGGAAGAGTTTAAGTACACCTTGACTTCTTTGTTACTTTGTTTTAAAGAGAAAAACTCGTGCCCTAGATGTCTTGAGAGTGAATGCATAGTTTGGAACCTTTAGGCAAAGCCACCCTTGTGTCAATTTAAAAATGAATCCCATAGAAAAACTCTTTCCTTCCTCTAATTTGTGATAATTGCTCACCAAAATTAGGGTTTCAGTGGCACATCTTTAGCCATACAACCAGTTCCTAAATCTTTCAAAGAATTTCCTCCTAAAGTTGCATGCATAACCCCATAGCCCAAACAAAATAAGGCACTTGTCTTCTCTTTCAACCACCACAAAAAATATAAAATCTCCAAATCTTATTTTTGTTTCCGAAGCTTCTTTAACTCCACTTTATCTACAACATCTTGAACTTAGTTAACCATAGGGATTCCCCCCCTAGGCTAGAGTTTATCTAGTCTAAAGAGAGAAAGACAAGACTACTGAGGTGACAGTGGGTAGTTTGTCTAAGTCACCCTTGGGGTCTCACAACTTGTGTTTCGGGACTTTTACACCAGGTAAGAACCTAGGAGGTAACGCCTGTAACATGTGATAAGATGCACAAAATCATACTCATACATCATAATGGGTAACACCTCAAATTATAGATTTTTTTGTGGACTAATGGTAACTCAATGTATACAAGCCTTTGAACTTTAGGTGATCAATTTTGTTGCAAACCTGTGCATCTTTGGGCCATTTTGAAATATAGTTAGAGGACTCTAAGAATTAAGGAGTCATATATGTTTGTAATGTAACCATATTTCATAAGTAATATACAATTGCATATTTCGAAGAAAAAAAAAAAGTAACTTCCTTACAAAAGAAGCAATGTATTTATGAAATATAGTTTCCACAAATGGTGCTTTGTGGATCCCAAAACCAAAGTTGCAAACGTGTCAGTGGATATATCGACAAGGTCCCAAAATATAACTTATCGACAATATAAAATCATCAATGTCCAAATCAAAATGAAATGCGATGAAACGTTAAATACTTGCATCCATCATTATCTAAATAGTAAAGAGTCAAGATTGTCATCACAAAAAATAACAAAAAAAATATAGAACAAGGCTCAATCCACTAGTCATAATCAGGCTTTGCTTGGTCCTCTAGGAGTTTGCATCCATATGTTGCAGGAAACTATTAGCATGATCAATGGAAATGAGAAGACAACCAAACCCTAGTTCAACTAACATTGTTCTAACTTTTCCAACTATTGAAATGAAATAAATATTGATGTCCCTCCAACTTTTCACTGAAAGAATGTTTGTTGTATCTCGAACATGTTTGGAATATGGTAGAAAATCCCTGATGTCCACATTATTCTACCTTTGAAAGCATGTTTGCAAACACTAAACTTCAACCTCCTTAATGTGCTCAAACCAGTGTGTTGTACTTGAGAAACAACAAAAGTTAGTGTTTGGGAGGGTTATATAGAAAAGAATAGGAAACGGGATGGTGGTGGGACTCTCCTTGATTTAAAGAAAAAAAAGAGTAATTAAGCATATGTTTCTTTTGTCGTGTTTTTATGAGGAAACCTCCTATGGGGACATCTTGAAGTATCCCCAAGTACTAGGGGTCTCCCATTTCTACAAGGAGTGTCCCTGGTGGAACATCCTACAAATGGAGCATATCGGGGATAGGAGGGGACATCCCCAATGATGTCCCCACATTCCAAGAGCATGGAAAGCATAGGAGACACCTCCCCGGCCCCTGTGGATGTGTCCCATAGAACAATGATTATTTCCAATTCATTTTGGTCTCATCATCATTTTGAAAAGATCAAGACACATCCAATTTTTCATATTGGCTTTCCTAAAATAAGCATTGTCCGGGTTTAACAATTTAATGCGACTATTTGTCAGTGTTCAAGAAGTTGAGAAAGTATCTAATGACTTTATCAAAGCAATTCACTATAGAAGCAATTGACTCGAGAATGGGGAAATAAACGAATACTTGGCAAAACGTCTAATTGGAAATTTATCCTGAGGGAAACTTCGAAGGAAACCAACTGCTAGATGGTTTGATTAGTCATTTGCTTTACTCGATAAAACGAGCACGTGAACTCCGGCTATCTCTTGTTTGGGAATTTTTCCTTAATAGTAATAATAATCTCATTTGGTCAACAAAGATGTTACCAGACAAGTTTATTTGGTCAAGACCATGGCAAAGAGATCAAATTAATAAATCCAAAAGTATCAACATTAGAATTATGTCTAGCTAGTCCTGAGACCAACTTGGTGTGGGTCTTTGAAAACAACATTTGAATGCTAAATTAATGTCTGAAATTTGTGGATGACACATAATCACTTGCGTTACTATTTTCACTATAAGATGGTCAACAAGGTGAGATAAGTTAGCACTCAAGTGTCTATTTGACACCATGTGTGTAAATTCAGCTCGTATACATTGGGAGAACAACCCACTTCAAACAGTCCTTCAATTTTATCTATGTGTGCAAGATTGGGCACTTCATTTCAGCGTATGGCAATTGTCAAACTTCCTCCCTAGTTGCAATTTGAAAGCAAAATACAATATGTTTGGAGAAGATTTCCACTTGGCAGAGGTTCAACTCTCTTGAAAGGAGGACAAGTGTTTTTTAATCCATTGTGGCACTTTTGAGGTCCTTCAAGGACCCCAAGAGAGCATGGGAGTAATTCGTCTCTTTTGAAGCTATGTTCTACATAAAAAAAAATCCAAGTTACTATGCCCAAGGAAAACCCCCAAGTACTTTGCCTCATTTCAAGGATGGTACCCAAGGTAAACCCTAGATTCTTTAGAGCACAAGGTCGTTACAACAATATACTCATTATGAGCTCAACATGTCACTTACGGGAATAGAACCTAGGTGGGGAGTGTTGATGTTACAGTAGTTGCGGGAGGTATTAACCTCCACGTGTAACCTTTGACTAGAATGGAATATTCTGGAAGCAAGGGAAACCCTAAATAGTTGTTGGAAAACCCTAGAAGACAAGTCGGCCTAGTAGAATAAATAATATTAGAATATTATATTCCAGAAAGACAAGTCGGCTCCACGGGAAAAAGATAAACAGAAAATATAATTACCAGAAAGTCGGGTCGGCCTAGCCAGAAAAGTCATTGGACAGATTAATATAAATAGAGGACGGTTTAGTTCCTTTGTACACCTAGTCAGAGCACAAGTCTTGTGGAGAGCTGCAGTTGCAAGGAGGAATAAGGGCATATGGTCATCTCTTGGTCTTGGTCTATCTCCAAGTGATATTCTTGGTGAAACTCTTGGTGATATTCTTGGTAATACTCTTGGTGATATTCTTGTTAATTATGGCACAAGTTTGAGAGAGTAGTGCAGCTACAGCTGCTACAATTGTGTATGGTACTTGTTTTGTAGATATGGAGAAGTAGCGCTCTACTTGTCTTGAGTTGTTTTTGCAGTTAGTAGCTAGGGTTTATCTGTTGGTTCTAATATGGATTTCCGGAATAATTCTGTCAAAAGTTAAGGTGCTCAGGGGTGGCTTTGTGCCTATGGATGGGTGACAATAGTGATATTGTGTATGGTGAAATCGAGCACATCAATTATTTTAACAGGTTATGGGCCCACACCACCTTCAGGACAATCTAACCACTGGAAGATAGCATGGAAGTTATTTGTTAAGCTCATTTTGGCACCAGTAGCAGTTGCAGCTAGGGTTTATGATTGTGCAGTTGCAGCAAACCCTAATCCAACTCTTTGGGCACCTTAAGTGAAGCGTTGGACCTAATTTCTAGATATTCTCGTGCGCCTTAGCCTAGCACACCTGTTGGTGCTCTCAGCAAGCAAAAACGTCAAGTTTGAGTTTTTGGTCAAAGGTTGACTTTTGGTCAAAAAATTGATTTTGTACTCAAAGTTGAAATTTTAGAGTTTCTAGCTTGTTCTAATCATTAAACCTTTTTTATTCAGTTTCTAACCTCTTCTTGACAAGATGGTGTCTAGTTTTAGACTAGAAGACAAGTTGAACGATCCTGCAAATTTCAAAGGTATGCACTTATATATGCTTTTCATGTTATATCATCTAGCAAAGCATGAGTGTATTTTGCAAGGAATGTACAAGAGACCTTGTCCAAGCAGTGATCTTATATTCAGTACATTCAGAGGAACAAGCAATTGAGGCTCCAGGTTCCAGGAGACATTTCTTGTTCCCGGGCAGGTCACCTTGGTAATTCTATGATGATTACCATCCTTGTTACGATCTTATGAAAATGTTAGTGGAAACAGTTTTTCTCTTGTTGTTCTTGTTCCAGGAAGTTCACAGGTGATAGCTCTAAGAAGGAGCTAGAGTGACAGTTGCAAACCCATCAAGTTGTGAGACAGGTGATCTCACCAAGTACCAATTCTAAAGGAAGCTATGATGGAAGAATATCAATCCATCATGAAAATGATGTATGGGAAATCATATCTAGACCTGAATAAAAATCTGTAAATGAGTTTACAAGATAAAGCATGCAGTGGATGGAAGTATCAATAAATACAAGGTAAGATTCGTGGCTAGAGGGTTCTCCCGGCAGGAGGGAGAATACTATGATGAGACGTTTTCTCTAGTTTCCAGATATACCTCTATCATATCTCTCGCAGCATCCATGGGTTGGAGTTTACATCAAATGGATGTAAAGATCGTTTTTTCTCAATGGAGTAATTGAGGAAGAAGTATACATAGAGCAACCTCAAGCTTTTGGGGTACACCCGAGAGAAACCCATGTATGAAGAAGGCCTTGTATGGACTCAAGCAAGCTCTAAGAGGTTGGTGCAAAGCCTCTCATTATTCAATGTAAGAGGGAGTTAGCCTCTAAATTCAATATGAAGGATCTTGGTCTCATGCATTATTATTTGGGACTAGAAGTATAGCAGAATAATGGTGAAATCTTCCTGTGCCAACGAAAGTATGTTGTAAATATTCTTCAGAAGTTTGGGATGATGGATTGCAAATCCATGGCAACTCTCATGGTGACAGATATGAGGAAGTTGAGAGACTCTGATTATGATCCAGTAGACTCGTCCCTGTACCGGCAGTTGATTGGGTCATTGATGTATTTGGTGAATACCCGACCGAACATTTTCTTTGTTGTGAAACACATTGAGCTAGTTCCAAGTGGAACCTAGACAAGAGCATTGGATAGTTGCAAAGCATATCTTGAGATATCTTCGTGGCACGATAACTTATGGTTTGAGATATGCCTCAAATAGTGATGTACAGCTGCATGGATTTACTAATTCAAATTGGGTAGGGAGTGCAGATGATAGAAAAAGTACTTCTGGTATGTGTTTCAGTTTGGGATCTGTTGTGATATCATAGACTAGCAAAAAACAGAAGTTTGTTGCGCTCAGCACTGCAGAAGCAAAGTATATTGCAGCTTGTGATGCTTGTACGAAAGAAGTGTGGCTCCATAAGCTGGTTTCTGGACTGTTTGATCAGGTGTTGGATTTGACCGTGATATATTGTGATAACCAGAGTTGTGTGAAGCTATCGGAGAACTCGGTGTTCCATGACAGGTCAAAGCACATTGAGATCAAGTATTATTTTCTCTGTGATAAAGTCCATAGGGGAGAAGTGGTTCTCCAGTATATCTCCACTGATGAGCAGACTGCAGATATTTTGACGAAGCCTTTGTCCAAGATAAAGTTTGCATACTTGAGGGATAATCTGGGGCTCGTGGAGATTGCTCCCATGGTTGAAAAGGAGGAGATGACTTCCTCGGTTGGGAGGGAGCATTGATATGTGGCATCATGGACTGTCAGTGAGTTGTGGATCTGTATCATGCTAATACAGCTTAGAGATGGTCATATAGCTTAGAGATGATGCTTGCATCATGCTAGATATGATCATGCTAGTACAGCTCTGATATGATACAAATGAGTTGTCGATATAGTGGCCTGAGGAGCATTGTGCTAGTACAGTTTAAAGGTGGCCATACAACTTAGATATGATGTATTGACATCATGTTAGTTATGTTCATGCTAGTACAACTTAGAGACGATGTTGGTGAGTCGCATCATGCTAGATATGGCCATGTGAGTACAGCTTAGATATCACATATAGCTTAGATATGATGTATTGGCATCATGCTAGTACGGCTTAGAGATGACCATACAGCTTAGAGATGATGCAGGGGGATCGTGTCATGCTAGATATGATCATGCGAGTACATCTTAGATGTGGCATACAGCTTAGATATGATGCATTGGCATCATGCTAGATATGTCATGCTAGTACGGCTTAGAGATGATCATACAGCTTAGAGATGACACAGTGAGGCACTGATCTACATCATGTGAGTACAGCTTAGATATGGCATACAGCTTAGATATGATTTATTGGCATCGTGCTAGATATGTCATGCTAGTATGGCTTAGAGATGATGTAGATGATACTTCAGATCACGCTAGTACAGCTTAGATATGATGCATTTGCATCATGCTAGTATGGCTAAGAGGTGATGCAACTGATGACATTGTTGATGCACGATGATATCAGATGATATGATTTGATTGTTGTGGAGACTGTATGTCTCTGGAAAGTAGTTGTATGCTACTGTGGTGGATGTGCTCCACTGGTAGTGATTGTGTGTCACTGGTTAGTAGTCGTGTGCTACTAGGAGTGGTTGTGTACCACTAGGCAATAGTTGTGTACCACTATGGATAGACACAGTTGTGTTCTATTGGATGGAATTGTAGCAGTTGTATGTTACTATCTGATTGCCATGAAGACTACCACTAGTGTTGTAAATGATTACCAGCTAGATGAATAGTCAGTGTCCTGGTGGACAGACATTCTCCAGACGAAGAATGGTCGAAGCAGAACAGATTGTTGGTGGACAGACATTCTCCCTGTGGCGAATGGTCCAAGTTGATAGATTGTTGACGTATCATGGACTGGTATTTTCCTAAGGCACAGATTGTGGCTCGATTAGGAAAATGGTTCAAGACCGATATTCTCCTGAGACACAGTTATTGGCCCGATCAGGTTGAACAGTCTGCCCCCTAAGGACATGACATCCCGATTAGGGTGGTTGATATGGGACCAATATTTTCTAAGGCATATGGGTAGAGATTGATCTCTATGGTACATATGACTCGATTAGAAAATAGTTCAAGACTGACACTCCTATAGGAATGGTCTTTGTAGCCCATGGCGTGGCTTTCAACATCTGGGAGGACTGACATTCATCTAGGATGTAGGTCCAAATTAGAAGAATGGTCGTTGTAGCCCATTGTGGGGCTTTCAGCAGCTATTGGGACTGTTGTCGCCTTATACACACCTGAGAGACGTGGAAGAAATCTTCAATCCACTCAATGTGTCCTTGGGGGCAAGTGAGAGTTAAGGTGTTGTCACCTAATCCTCAACTCCTCCGTCTAGGCCAAATCCTAGCGAAGCCAAGGGGGGTAGTCCCTAAAAAATATACTAAGGCTTTGAAATAAGCTAAATACAAAAATCAAATCTAGGAGTTTATTATTCTTTTTAAACAATCAACCATAAACTGATAAAACATGAAGTAAACATTCACCACGATATATAATCAATAAGTATATACTTGCATCAAAAGGATACTGAGAAATAATTGTTAGATGCAAGTTTCATTCAAATTATTTCCAATAGATAACCAAATTGAAGATGAAGCCTGTGGCTTTGCTTGAATGTGAGAGATTGAGACCAGTGCCTTAAAGTGAATCGTAGGCAATGTAGTTCGCATGTTTTATTAGGATAAATTGATGTTTAGTTAATGAAATGGTTTGGGTCTCCTTGGAGGTTAGCTCTTTGTTTGGAAACTTGCGGAGAGCTTTACCAAAACCCAATGGTCTCACCAATAAAACTCACTCAAAGTGTTGGATGTCCAAAACGGGTGGGAAGCCAGGTCCCGAGAGGGCCCGCCTTACTTCACAGGTCACTTCAAGGCCTTTTCCCGCGCATTAAGTTAACTAATTTAGAGATTTTCCTAATTAATCTATCAACCACTGACCAGCACAGCATGTATGCAACTTACTTCCAGCAGATCGAGACTAGCTCGCAACTGGAAGGGTCAGGAACTGCACTGAGAGCTGAGGGGAATTTGTTTATTTTAAACAAAAAGTAAAATACTGAAATTGAAATATGACACTAATTACTAATCCACATTGACCAGGTCTCTTTCGAGGAACTGAGGGGATGGTTTATTTACCAACTTGAAATTGCAAGAAGTAAAGTTAATCTAGCAATTAAGTGTTACTTTCCAAATTGAAATCTAATCTATGTGTTGTTGCAGTGCTTTGTGATAAATTGAAATGCTACTTTAGCTTATCTTTAGTTATGAAAATTGAATCTAAGCTAAAATGCAAAATTTGAGACAATCACCAAAAACATTGTTCCCCCAAGGGGGATGAAGAGTGAGAGCTTGTAGCCCCGCTGATTTTATTAAAGAGCTTACACAACTCTTTATGGGAGTGACTTGTGACCATTTATTAGGGGGGTAACAAGTCTTTACAATGTTTACAAAATACTTCTTGAAGAAAAGGGGTGCCCCTAAGGGTCCCGAATGCTCCAAATCCACCCAAAATGGACAGAACTTCCTCTTATCTGTTCATCAACCTGTACAAAACAGCAAACAAACAATGACAAATATGCCCAAAAACACTTTGGAAGTGTATTGGGTTATTAGTAGGAAAGCCCCAAAATTGACTAAGTAAACTAGCATAAACTGAGCAAAAATGAACTAAGAAGAGCAAGCTAAAGAGCTTGTCTCCTTAGGGTCTTTTTCTGTTGTTTTAAAACAGAAATACAAAGGCACTCTAATTGCCAAATATGGAATTGAAATCTCTTTGAAACAACTGAAACTTTAGCCTCTAAAAATTTCAAAGTAAATTACTTGCTAAAATTGGCGTTTCTTGAGGTAGATCTAGTTTAAGATGATAAAATTAAAACATGAACTCTAGATCTAACTTTAAATTCACTTACTAACTTAGATAAGAAGGATTTTGAAATCTGATATATATCTAAGATAAAGTAAGCAACTAGTAACCAAATTTTTTAGATTTTCTTTTGAGGAGATGAGAAGAAATGCTTTAAAACCCTTGGAAAGCTTGGGCAAAATGGATTCTTCTTGGCAGGAAAGAGGGGCTATTGTCCTTTAGAATCTTGAAGATGAAGAAGATGCAAGCAAGCTCCACCTCACTTCAAGTATGAGATCCTAGAAGCTTCAACACACTTACAAACACAATGTCAAATGGTAGTATCCTTTACATATGAAATCTAGAAAGCATGTTAATCAAGCAAGAAAGCATGAATTCTTTGATTACATATGAGAATCAACAAGATTTAAGATGCAAGCAAGCTTAGTAAATCTTGTTAAAAGAAATATACTTGATCTAAGAATCAAACAAGTTTAATAGATCAAAGCTACAATTTAACCAATTGAAAGAAATGCATCAAAACAATTTCACCTCATAGATTTGTACAAGACAATGAGCATCCACACATGAGATCCACACCAAGTTTGCCTCCAAAGCCTTTCTTTATTCCAATATAAAAATGATAGTACAGTTTACAATATGAAAGCAATCCTTAGCCCAGCTCCTACTAACTTTTACAATGGGAGGATGCTCTAATATATAGCCAAAGGGTGAAAGTGCCCATGAGGGAGGGCGCACCACTTGGTGAAGGGGGCGCACCACTTGGAGAGTGAAGTAGTGCCAAGTGTTGGATGAGGGGCTGCTGCCTCTCCCATATCTCATCTAAGATGCCACCTTGTAAATTTGGAAGGATGTGGGTGCGCCACCTCTAAAGAGGTTGGCTGCCCCTTTTGGGAGTGCACCGCCTCTCAAGAGGGGCGCACCCTCTTATGGAGCATGTGCCAAAAATGAAATCACACTTGTCTTCTTTTGCTCTTTGACCAATAGGAGTTACCCATTAGTTGCCACCTTGCCTTTTGGAGCTCTAAATCATCTCAAACATGTCCCCACATGTGACATGTTTCCCCAAAATTAGCTCTTACTGATTTTATTTGATTTTGTTTGACTTGTTTTGGGTTTTTTGAGCAAATTTGATTTTTAAGTGATTAAAATCATTATTTTTGCTCAACTAAGTGGTTACTTAGGTAATATGGGTGTTCTAGGTCCAAAAATGAGCACCCCCACGGCATATTAAGTCCCCTAGTACCACTTTTTTAATACATCTTTATTTTTTAATTAAAAATTGCCGAATTCTGGCAATTTTTTAATTAACTGAAAAAAATTAAAAAATCCTAAGGGGGACTTAGTACATTTCCATAAGACTCTAGGAGAATGTTTAGCATGGTAATATACATTAGACACTAGGCTTAGATCCATGCTCAAGCCTAACCATGGGCATATACTCCAGCTTTGGAGGGATTGAGTGAAAAAACTCATAAATTATAAATTGCCTGAAAACGGCAAAATATAATTAGTAAGTAAAAAAAACTCTCCAGAGTATAACTCATGCTTAGGACTTAAGGTGGCTTAGAGCTTTTATAAGTTCATCATGCAACATCTCTTATTACAATTTTTTATGGAAATGTAAAAAAAGAAAAAGGTTGGTCTTTATGACCAGCTGAACTTCTGAACTCTGAATTTTGAACATGAAAATGTTCAATCTTTGGCGGCTCGCTGGAAATTCACCCTAGTGCAACTTGGTGGATAACAGGGACAACTATTCTTCTAGAACGTATGTCTGGATTAGAAGAATGGTCTTTGTATCACTCTGTTGAGTGGGTGACTCATGCAAGACACTCTGTTGAGTGCATTGAGTTCAGCACATGACTTATTCAGCATCATCCCTAATTACTCAGATAGAGTATGGCCTCAAGAGATGATGCAAATGATGATGTATGTTGATGCCAGGATGCTATCAGACGATACTGATAGTGATGATGATGCTCATGACTTGATCTGCATGATCATGAGATAGCTTGTGTGGCTATGATGATTCTATCGACAGAATGGTCTATGTGTGCTCAAGACCATTACTGTTAATACCTCCCTAGCTACGAGGGAGTGTTAATGTTATGGTAGTTGCGGAAGGTATTAACCTCCACGTGTAACCTTTGACTAGAATGGAATATTTGGAAGCAAGGGAAACCCTAAACAGATGTGTGAAAACCCTAGAAGACAAGTCGTCCTAGCAGAATAAATAATATTAGAATATTCTTCTAGAAAGAAAAGTCGGCTCCACAAGAAAAAGATAAACAGAAAATATAATTACCAGAAATTCAGGTCGACCCAACCAGAAAAGTCATTGGACAGACTAATATAAAGAGGATGTTTTAGCTGATTTGTACACCCAGTCAGAGCGCAAGTCTTGTGGAGAGCTGCAGTTGCAGCTGCAACCAGTTTTACTAGAACCGGATCGAAACCGATAAAATCGGTCGATCCGACCGGTTCACGGGCTTACCGGTTCAAACCGAGCATTCAAACCGCTTTGGACCGGTTTCGTACTTTTTCGGTTTTTTTCCTCAAACCGGTCATTTTCGTACAACCGTCGTACGGCCGGAAAAGTGAGGGGATTTGCAATTTTTTTTTTTTTAAATAAAAAAAGAAAGAGACTCCGCCAGCAGCTTTTGACAATGAAGACCTTTCCTAGATGGATTTGGATCCCCAGCCACATCAAGAAAATGTGTGCACTGATGTTGCAACTATATCTTTTCCTTCTGGACCAGGGGAATCAAGCCAGGCTCGGAATCCCCCTGTTGAGTCTACTCATGTTGAGGATGTAGATGATGACTCTGAGTTTGAGTCTTAGTCCGAGTCTGAGTCCTCTGAGTCTGAGTTTCAGTATGCAGATTCTGACTATTAGATTGTGTAGTCTCTACTCTCTAGCCTCTAGCCTAAACTCTAGAGTTATTTTTGGACTTTATAGGCCATTTAGAGCCTTTTTGATGATGTATTTTGATTCAGATATTCATATGACTATGGAGTGCACTCACTATTAGTGCTATTTTGGTTTTATAAAATGTTACTTGTTATATATATATGAGAAACTTTGCAAAATTTTGTATAATGGTTTGGATTCACATGGATGCACATGAATATGTATTTTTTTTCAAAATTTGAATATTTTATGTATTTTTAGTGACCGTTTTTTTGATCCGGTTCGGTTCCAGTTTTTTGGGTCGACCGGTTCAACAACCGGTCCGGTTCTGGTAACCTTGGCTGCAACTGCAGCTGCAAGGAGGAATAAAGGCGTATGGTCATCTCTCGGTCTTGGTCTGTCTCTAAGTGATATTCTTGGTGATATTCTTGGTGAAAATCTTGGTGATATTCTTGGTAATACTCTTGGTGATATTCTTGGTGAAAATCTTGGTGATATTCTTGGTAATACTCTTGGTGATATTCTTGCTAATTATGGTGCAAGTTTGAGAGAGTAGTGCAGCTGCAACTGTTGCAGTTGTATATGGTACTTGTTCTGTGGATATGGAGACTCTCTCTCTTGTGCACTACCCTTGGAGAAGTAGCGCTCTACTTGTCTTGAGTTGTTGTTGTAGTTAGAAGCTAAAGTTTATCTGTTGGTTCTATAAAGGCTTTCCGAAATAATTCTGTCAAATGTTAAGGTGCTCGGGGTGGCTTCATACCTATGGATGGGTGACAATAGAGATATTGTCTATGGTGAAAACGAGCACATCAATTATTTTAACAGGGAGGATAACACTCCATCCCACAACCACTCGGCTACACTCGATTGACTATGTTCTACACAATTTATGTTTTTAAACTAGAGAAAAAATATTTTCATTCACCCACCCCTTTCTTAATGAAAAAAATAGAAAAATGAATATTTTGATCTTATGATAAGTTAATCATATGATCAATAAGAAGCTTTTCCTCAGTTTGGCTAGTTTATGTTTTGTTCTTACTAGATACCCAACCTCCAAAAGATCAAAATTGAACACTATTCAGCCGAGTTTTGACAGTATGGCCTTGGCATACTTATATAACTATGTTCCAACCTTTATGGCTGAAGGTGTCATATTTCAAAGCATATCTAAGTTGTATATTGTTGCTAATTTTGGCTTAAGTAAGATTTGTATGGATTCTTAGTAGTTTTGAGTGCCCATGTCATATTCAATTACATTAATGTCACTTATCATTAGTCTAGATGTTTTTTAATGTTATTTAGTCACTGAATCACACTTTTCATAGCTATTTTCCGACTCATATTGTAGCTGAATAAATTCTAGCTAGTGTTCCTATCCAAAAGAAAGCATCATAGGGAAGTATTCTAGAAGCCAAGAGGGTGGTGCAGAGTCTAGAGGGTTATATGCCTTGGCAGGTTTTGTTTCAGCATCGAGTGCTTTCAATGAATCATATTGGTAGAGTTCGAGGGGCATTTGATTTATGTGACATTATTTCCACTCCCCATCTCTTTCAAGTTATGAATTCGCTCATCTTTAAGAGCATTTGGTCAGCCTAGAAAGTTGTTGCAGGGTTGGTACCACTGCAATGGGAGGGCAGTTAGGCTGGTTGGGATCTAGCTTGTCAGCCAATTTGTAGTTGGAGGGAGAATGGTGATTGTATTGCAGAGGTGTCGTGCTTTTAGGCACGCACGCTGAGCCAAAGGGGCATCTTCTTTTAGTGAGATTTATGGGATCCCAACAGTCAATCCTGGAAGGAGTGGAGAACTCTTGCTCAAGAGTATGGAATTATTACCACGAACTGTCTCTCGGTCATGGAGTTGCGAGCCCTCATTCCAGAGTCCAAGTTGTTTAAGATAAACATTAGTATGCTTGGATCGTTTTGGAGGGACTAGGGTTGGATCTTTGGTCATCCGCTTCTTCATTATGACTCCCACCATTTGTATTGAATGATTCATCCAAGATGTTTACTTTCTCCAGCTCTTAAAACTCAATGGATATCTAAGGACCCAAAGGAACATTGGGTTTAGCGTATGTAGAGTGTCTAAACTATGCAGCTTTCCTATAAGCTGAGGATTTTTGCTTGGCTAGTCATCTATCAAGGGATTCCATCCAAGGCCAGGTTGGCCAAGAGTGGTCTCTCAAATGGCCTCTATCCAGTTTGTCAGTGCTCGGAGACCATCAAGCATATCTTATAGGAGTGTTGGTTCGCCAAGTGTTGTTGGAGTTGGTTTGAGGATCAACATTATGTGTTGCTTCAAGACAGGGTGCATTGGCGCACTACTTTGTTTGAGGATGGTTGTTTTCTTATTTGTGATGCCTTCTTCGAAATTTGGCATTGCCTACATATCTCATTGTTATTTGTGTTGTGAAAACTCAAATGTAAGTTTGTTTTCAATCAAGAGATTAGCTCATTGTCTGCTTCAATTCTTTGTGGAAAGATGAGGTACGCCACCAGCTTTTGGCAAGCGAAACCTTGTTGATCAAAGATGCCCAATCTTTGGATCACATGAAGTATTCTACTTTTATTTCCACTCTAGTATCTCTCAAGAAGAGGTTATGAAGTTCATTGTATATACCCTTCCACTTTTTGCATTTCTAATTTTAATATTTTTCTATAAATATAAGACTTATTTTTCGAAAAAAAAATTCTATCCTAGTGGATTTGGTAGGTGGTGGAGACATATTTCTGTTAGAAAATTGTAATAAATGTAGTATGTAAAAACTCCACTCTATATACCCTTCTTTTATTTTCAGCTTTGTAAATGACTTGTTAATATAAGATGTATTTTAAAAAAAATAGATAAAGAAATAAATGTAGTATGTGCTTCTCAAAACAAGTACGCTGACATTTCTTTATTTCCTGACATGCCCTATATCGACCTAAAGGTGGAAATAAAGTGATTCCGGTGAAATCATGTAGCTTGCCTAGGAAAGGTATTAACCTATGTTGCACGGGGACCCATTCCCCCAAAACAACCCGCATACTCGTCGTTCCCATGTCTCGGGGACTTGGGGACCCTTCGGAAACGTTGCCAAACTGCTAGGGACTCCATTGGGGACTCGGGGACTTGCTGGCCATCCCCAAGATGTTCCGGGCAGATTTCAAGGACATTCCAGACAGATTTCGGGGATGTTCTGGGCAGATTTCAGGGATTTTCTGGGCAGATTTTGGCAATTTTCCAGATATATATCTTCAGTTTTGACAATCATGGAAATTGATGATTGGACAATAGGATTTTTTTTCCCATCCATTATTTTTGTATTGCACTGAATCTAAATCTATTGTACAAGTTGCAACTCAAAACATGGATTTTGTATGATGTGTTTCGATTTGAGTTTCTGGTGATTTAAATATTGTATTTTTAACAATGACATTACAACAAGCAAAGCTTCCATGTCAAAAAAAAACAGGAAATGCAACATTTCAAAGGGCCGATCCTTGTGGTTATTGCGCTTGCTCTTCTCATTTTTCTGGTCATCTTAGCTTTTACATGTTGTACATGTGTTTCCAGGAATCATTCAAGTCTAGTGATTCCACCATCCCAACCTCGAGTATTGTGAAAACAATCAGATAGTGGTGACTTGGATTGGGTACTAAATATTTAGATAAATTCCTATTCAATCACCTTCTTAATCTGAAATATGAATCTAATCTCTTTACGGAACGAAAGTGTTTTATATTGGTTTTCAACACAGATGTAAAAATCTGCAAAACCTATTGAGAAGGGAATGCCTTTTATGTTTTAACATAAACATTATTAACAAGAAATATGAAGAAGAAAAGCTGCTATAGAGACAGTTATCACTTAAGTTTCCTAAAGATAAACGGCATTTTGCTCATGTCTAGCAGCCAATAATGGAATGTCACTCGGCCCTATTTTAAATTGCTCAAGCTTTTTCAAAA
>ML803429.1:47338-58429 GCA_009831015.1 Picea engelmannii | reverse complement strand
CAAAGTCCACTTTTACAGAACTTAGTTGATTAGTAACCGTATTAAATTCATTTAAATGATCTGCAACAGACCCACCTTTTGACATCTTCATATTAAATGATCTCTTCATTAGAAATACCTTATTCGACGCCGAGGGTTTTTCATACAATTTGGCCAACGCGTCCATCAAACCCTTCGTTGTCTTTTCTTTCGAAATATTGAAAGCCATCGACGCTGCCAGGCTCAACCGTATCATTCCTAGAGCCTTTCTGTCAAGAATCTCCCATTCTTCATCCTTCATGGCCACCGGCTTCTTTGCTACTCCGCTCAATGGTAGGAATAGATCCTTCTGATATAAATAGTCTTCCATCTGCATTTTCCATAACTGGTAGTTTTGGCCGTTAAATTTCTCGACCCTAAACTTTCCATCTTTCGACATTGCTCCCACTTGAACCATGAACCCTCTTTTCCTGTGAGTTACCTTATGCTCTGATACCAGTTGTTAGAAAAACAGGACCGCAGAGAAATAAAATAAAACAAATGAAGAAACAAAACATAGAAGACACACAATACAAGAGAGACACAGATTTACGTGGTTCACCCAGTGTGGGATACATCCACCAGAGAAATTGCCAAGTCCTTCCTTTATTATTATCCAGTAAATGAAGGGATACAACCTACAACAAAACCCGCTGTAACTTCCTCTTCTTTCTCTCACAGTCTCCTCTCTCAGAACACAATATTCACCATCAACCATAGCCGCAATACATTTCCCTCATAAAAGAGGGTTGCCTTCTAGGGAAAAAAACCCTTACATAATCTCTACCGTTAGATCTGCGACCTTATAATGAACGGTCCATATTTACAATGAAATTACAATATACTTTTATAAGGCAATTTTTGCTTCGGGGGCTTCGCCCCCGAACCCCCGCTTGCCCCCAGACCCCCTAGCTGGGGGGATAGGCCCCCCAAACCCCACAGAGGGGGTACCCCCCCTCTGCACTCCCCTGCGTGGAAGAATGTACATACTTCTGGGGTGTAAATACTTCATGGGGTATAAACACGGCTGAAAGTAAAAGACCTATAAATCAAGAAGATAATCAGGCTCCACAACCAACAATCTTGTGCGCAGGTTTGGAGGAGAGTTGCTGGTGTAGCTGCAGCAACAACAAGTTTTCAGTATTGGCTTGAATATCTCTTGGCTAGGGTTTGGACTATCTGATCATCTTTTTGTGATGCGTTATCCTTGGGGAAAGGTGCGCTACCCTTTGTTTGGTTGTCTAGCCTAGGGTTTGCTTCCGGAGGAATTCTCAGTCAAAGTTAAGGTGCTCGGAGGGAGGCTTTGACCTATGGTTGGGTGATGAGGGTATTGTCAATTGTAAAACAAGCACACCATCTTCTATATTCTAACAAAAAGATGGGGGCTGAATTAATCCACAAGAGGGGGAAGTGTCTAGGATAATGGCCAAGAGGGGTCAAGGGGGGGATTACCCATGTATCTCAGTTTAACTCATTTTCCTAAACCTTCCAATTGTATATGAACATTCTGATGTATGATTGAGTGTTCCCAAAGCCAATCATTGAATACATGTAAGAGGGTGGTTGTGAGTGGTCACATCCTTATGTTTGAGTGTTTCCAAATCCAATCATTGAATGCATGTAAGAGGGTGGGTATGAATGGTCACGTCCCAGAGTTATTGGGCACATGGGGATTGAGTACAATCATCTTGGGTAAGAGTGCGAGTCAAGAAAGGCAAGCCACAAGAGAGGAATTCTTATGGGTTGGGATGACAGTCGAAAAAAAAGGGGGAAGAAAGAGAGCTTGGAGCTGGTGCGACAATGGAGGGCGAATTCTGGAGCGTAACTGGAGCGAATTTGAGCTGGAGAATTGAAGAGACCGGTTTTCAGGCTGAAAGAGTGAACTCCTACGTGAGTTACACTAAAAAATCAAGTGGTTGTTGTTGGTTTGCTGATAGTTCTCCTAGTAGCAAGTTCCCTTGAGTTTCCAGCCGAGAGATTCCTAGTTACCTATGCTACAGAGACCCAGATAAACAAATGGCACATTCCTTGGGCTATCCCTGATAAACGAATGCTACATATCTTGTGTTAAATTTGATAAACAAATGGTACATCCCTTGTGTTACCTTGATAAACAAATGATACATCACTTGGGTGATCCCTGATAAACGAATGGTGCATTCCTTGGGTTGGGCAGGTCAAGAGGAAGAGAGATGGTGGAAAGATCGAGATAGTTATATGAGAATATCAATTGGGTTATGAGATTTATGAGCTACGAGTGGAATGTGAGAGACCACCCTCTTTTGTGGATAACTAGCCTTAGCGCAGGGGTGACTGGCTATTGAGATTTGGAACAATCAGTCTATGGTTGGGTGGAACATTCATCCCAAGCAGCTAGTTGCACTATTATTGTTTAAAGATAAGTGTTTTTATCTTGTATTGAGTTATTTACATGTGTTATTGTTGTGCATGAACTCTGTGTCAATGAGAATGACTTATATGTTGTTTTAATCAATGATTTAGTTGTATTTTATGTTGATTGTTAGCATGCTTTAGATGCATTTGTTTATGGTTACATAATATAGCTAAATGTGTTATAAATTGTAGTTGTAAGCTACATGAATCGACTAACGGCAAAGGAATTACTTCAGTTAGAAGAAGTTTTGTTTTTATGTGTATTCCGCATGTAATGTTGCTTAGATGGAGGCTAGGTACGTTACAAATATGGTATCAGAGTTGATAATGAGAGAGTTTTGAGTCACGTGGCCCAACCTAGGTGGTTGGGTACATTACAAAGTGGTATCAGAGCCCAATTTTCAATGCTGAGCATGGATTAGTTGAGTTAGTAGAACATTGAAGTGGAAACTCGTAGAGGATTAATTTCTAGAGTATGCCTACAACTTGTTTATTCAAGTTACGATAGTAAAATTGAAAGAAATTTCATGGGTAATGTGAAGAATTGAGCCTCTTTGGAAAATTAAAAAATAAGCAAATTGGAAAAGATTGGATATTTTTCTGTGCGATGACGTCAACATGACCTGGAGGCCGCATGTCAGCTGACGTGGTAGAAGAAAGACATGTGCTACCATGGTGGCAGGTACATGTTGGATAGGATGATAGTTGGTAGGTGATGTGGAGCCATGTGGCAGACTAACTATCAGTCCCATGAAATCATGGTAAGATATTGGAAATTTGTCTAAGTGTTAGTCCACGAGTCTGCGGTAAGAAGTAGAAAAATGGTTAAGTGTTGAGACTTCTTGGACGAAGTTATGAAAGGAAGGTTACAAGTTTATGAGTCTGCGAGTCCGCGAAGGAAAAAGAAGCTAAGTGTTGATAGTGGGTTCATGGAAGGTAATAAGAATAGATATGACTTAGATCCACGATGAATCCATTAAGACAGATCAACGATGAAGATCTAATCAAGAAATGATCAGACGATTGTTGAACGTTGCTACTATGTTGCACGTGTCAATGAATATTCCTTCACTATTTTTCCACAATAACTTTTAGCTCAGGGCTCGGATTAGGGAAAACGAATAGTCGTTGGAAATATCTTGATAAGCAGAAGAGATCTGTCAACCCAAAATTTTGATCTGGGCACTAAATTTTCTTCAAAAGTGATAAAAGTGAATTATGTAGCAACAAAAGAGTGGAAATTGCAACTTGTAATTATTGTAACTATTCACTCAAAACTCAATTTGAGGCATGAGGACAGTCGTTGGAGAGTTGTTTCGAAAACGAGTGCATTTAAGGAATCCTACTTGAGAGTAGTGCATTAATATTCTTCATAATTTAAAACGAAGAATTACTTGTAATATAATTGATAAATATTTTGCAATACGCTTAATTCTAACAAGCAATTATTGCATGCACATTCTTGCAGAATTAGAGATAAAAAAAAGTAGATTTTAGTTCATACATGAGAACTAGAGACATGAAGGATGCTCAAGGGTTTTACAACCATGAAGAAGAAATTGGAAGTCTGCATGCTAGCATGGGTAATGTTGAGACCGAGTTGAATGGGAGAAGAGACAAGTGGGGAATTATAACTATGAGAAGCTTGGAAAAAAAAGTGTAGAGTTATAGGGCCGATAATGAGAGGATCATGAAGGCTCAAGAAGAGATAATTCAAAGCCTAAATATGATACAGAAGCAAGTTAAAAAGGACTCTGACACCAAGAAAGAAACAGTGCTAGACAAGTATCAACATCAAGATCCCATAGCGAAAGAGATGATCATGGGAGTGATAGGCAGTTAAGAATCATGAGTAGACGCCATCATTCTCCATGAAATTCCACCAAAGGAACTCATGCAAGTTCATGTCCAGGGAGCAACCCAAGTGTGTCTCTTGTCTAAGGCAAACATCTTGCAGGGGGAACTTCGGAAGATTAAGCCACCAACTTTAAATGGTGAGCACAATAAAGGAGAAGAGGCGGAGGCCCGACTGTTGGAAATGAAGAAATATTTCCAGCTGCATGATTAACCCTCCCAGGTAGAAGCTATAATTTTCACCTACCACTTGTAAGGGAAGGCAACCATGTGGTGGGATCAACTTAAGCAAGCCAATAAAATTGATGAGAAAAGAATATCGTGGAGGTAGTTCAAGGGATATTTCCAAGAGAAATATTTGTCTGAGCATTACTATGAAAGAAAGATGAAAGAGTTCTTTGAACTCNCAACCATGTGGTGGGATCAACTTAAGCAAGCCAATAAAATTGATGAGAAAAGAATATCGTGGAGGTAGTTCAAGGGATATTTCCAAGAGAAATATTTGTCTGAGCATTACTATGAAAGAAAGATGAAAGAGTTCTTTGAACTCAAGTTGGGAACCATGACAATGGAGGAATATGAGAAGCGAATCTTTGAATTGTTGAAGTATGTTGACTTCATCAAGAATGAGAAAGTCAAAATCCAAAGGTTTCTAAGTGGATTACCCTCTTTCTACAGTGAAAAGATTCAATATGATAACCCCAAAACCTTGGAGGAAACCATAAGGAGAGAAAGTCATCTGTATGAATAGAGCAAAGGAAGACCAGTTTTCCAAAAATCTTGGAATGACAAGATGAAGGATAAGAAGGATCAAAGGCATAAGGGTTTTAAGCCACCCTTTTTTAGGAATAATTTCCAAGAAAATAAGCAAGGTCAAGTCACCCAAAATGAACACAAGACTGCAGATTCATTTGGAAAAAGGCCAAGGAAATAGTTGGTGCAATGTTGAGGATGTGGGGGAAATTATCTACATAAATATTTCCCTCACAAAGGAGAGAGAACGGGGATTGTCCACAACATTCAAGAGGCTGAAACAATGGAAGACATGGGAGGAAGCATGCCAAGGATTTATGCAGCCTTGGATAACAAACAAGTAGAGTATCAATCTCCCATGATTGAAGTGGAAGGTAAGATCAATAATGAGCCCATAGAAATTTTAATTTATTCAGGAGCTAGCCATAGTTACATTAATAATAACATCGATGAAATATTTCGGTTGCAAAGAAGTAAGCATAAGAAATCTTGGTTAGTTCAGTAAGCCATGAGTGCTAAGAGGAAAATCAATGAGTTGGTTAAATATTGTTTGATAGACATGAATGGACTCAATACAAAGGTGGATGTAAACATCATAACATTGGGTTCATATGATTGTATAATTGGTATGGATTGGTTGGAGAAACATCCTGTTGTCCTATAATGTTACAACAAGACAATCACATGTCTTGATGAGGAAGGGAAACAAGACAATATTCAAGGCATTCCAAGAGCTGTAGCTATTAGAGAGATTTCATCTATGCAGTTGAAGAAGAGCTTCAGGAAAGGATGTTAGATGCTTGCAGCCCATATGGAGGAGGCGACCAAAGACAAAGTGGCAAGCATTGAAGACCATTAAGTTTTGAGGGATTTTGAAGATGTTTTTAGAGAAATTTCGGGACTACCACAAAAAGAGACATTGATTTCTCTATTGATTTGGTGTCAGGAGATACCCCAGTGTCTAAGATAGGGATAATTTTAGGGGATAAATTTCGCCCGTGGGATAATTTTCCATGCTTTTCCCTAAAAAAATATTCGCCATTCTAAAAATGATTCACCTGAATTCTATAAGATAAAAGTATTTTACCTTAAAAATTGTCAAAATTTTATACAAACTAAATAAAATCCTTAGAAATTTGAATATTTTTACAAAAATATCGCCAAACATTTTATAGTTGGAATGTTAAGAACTAGTAAGATTCGCGAAGGTTTCTACATTTAAAAATAATTTTTCATCCTTAAAATTATCCCTGGTCTAAGGCACCTTAGAGAATGGGTACACCATGTTATCACTCTGTAAATTCCCAGAGGTTGTTATGAGGCAAGAATAAACTTATCAGAGGTAACCTTAACCAACCGCTTCGAAACTGGAAGCTAGCCCTACCAGTTTCAGAGAGGGATCTCTCTGTGAGTTCTAGGTTTGTTTGAGTGTTCAAAGATTTTAGGCTAGTTAGAAAGAATATAACCGTGTTGTTCGTATTGTTTTTGAATGAAGTGGTTGAATATCAATTACGCTTCCATTGGGCTATGGGGTTTGTTTTTAAAAGATAGAAGTTAAAGACAACGTTACAAGATTCGTTTCACAGGGCGAGATGGTGCTAATGCTTGATTCTTTAGAAATAAAAATGGTGTATTGCTGAAAAGATGAGATATCAGTTAAAACAAAAAAACATTTAAGAATTTCTTTGTTATAACATCAGAGGAAAAATATTTAAATCTGTAAAAGATTAAGAACAGAGTACACAATGGTAAATTCTGCAACTTTAACTTCTTTTAAAGATTAGATTTTATAAAGACAATATGATAACTGAGAAAGAAAAAACTTGTATGCAGACAGAGGGAACTTCACCAACAATGGACACGCAGGAATCCTGTGAAACTTCTCTTTGTATTACTGAAATAACTTCTTGATAAAAATTACAACAACTAGAGCTTGCTCGAGCGTAAAGATCAACAACAACTTCTACTTATAAGTGAGAAATATTTATAATAAAAGTTACAACGACCCTGTCATTAATGATCAGGACGTGAAAGAGTCTGATTCTAACTAACTAATCTAACAAGATGCATAAATTTAGTAACCGATGATGATGTGTTGAATCTCTCATACTGATTTCGGGGAAGACCGTTGTTGAGTCATTCGGATGACCTCAACTGTGTTGGACACTGAGCTGGACGTTGAGATGGATGCTGAGATGGATGATGATATGGATGAGGCATTGAATTTACTCAATCAAATCGCATAGCTCATCCCATGTCTGTTTGCTTGGGATGGTAATTTTCAATAACCGGTGATAAACTTCATCCATCTCGGTGTATTTAGAAAAAGTTGGCTTGATGATGAAGACATACTTGATCTCGTGCTGAATGCTGAGGTCATGCTGTAGAGTCTTCAAGAATGCTTTACCCGTGATGCTACCCTGTATCCCTGAAAACTTGGAGCTGTCTTTGGCCACGGTGGCGATCCTTTGCTTGTAATCGGACATAGTCATTAGTTTATCATTTAGGACACGTAGATCAGGTAGACCCTTTTTTTGTAAGGCTTCAATCTTTCTAAAAAATCTTTGAACTCCAATGTCCATATTCTGAGCCTTTTCCTCCAACTGTAACATCAATCCCCTTTTAGTCAATACTCTTTTTACCTCGAGGATAAAATCTGTTCTGTCTTTGACTTTCAATTCTTCCAGCTCTTCCTTGGTTTTGGAGTTTAGAAACTTGATGATCTCGTTGGCTGCTGAGGGCATCTCACCCAGCTCTGTGTTTATCTTATCAATGGCTTGCCTACTCTTTAACACCAGATCATGTTGCTCGAACATGATTTTCACCATGGGCCAAATTTCATTTATGGATTTTGCAATATCTGTCCATATGTTTTCCTTAGCCTCTGCTAATGTCTTGCTTGCCACTGTTTGTTTATGGAGTTGTTGTATTTTCTACTTAAGCTTCTCTGCTGCTTGTCTCTCAACATTATATCTTTTTTGGAAAGAGGATTTGAGTTCCTAGAGGTTTTCAACCTCCCTTTTCAACCTATTAATCTCTGTCTCTTGCAAATTCATTTCCTCCATGGACTTTGCTAGCTCCACAGTTTTTTCCAGTGCTGTTAATGGGGCTGCTGATGGAATTTTTGCTGTAGTGGTTGTTGGAACTGTTGCTGTACTTACTTCTGCAATGGGAACTGAACTCAATGGAATGACTTCCATTGGTGTCATTTGTTCCTTTTCTTTCAATAATTTTTCTAACTCTATCTCCATTTCTCTGAGCTGTGCGTTCTGCTGCATGATAAGCTTCAACAATTCTTCTTTCTCATTTTCGGCTTCAGCTACCTCTTTAGCTTGTGAATCCTCTGTTGGTGGCAATTTCAATTGTTTTCTCAAAGATGAAATGTCAGCATTCTTTTTCTTCAACATTTCCTCTACTGTTTTAACATTCGAGGGATCATACCCAATCTTGAGCACCAACTCCTCTAAGGATTTTATTCTATTATCCTTTGCAAAAGAGGATATCTTTTCCAACTTCAATTGGGTCTAGACATTTCTTAAAGATACCTGTAACTTAGCTGCGGTAGAGGAAGCATGTGATAATGTGGAGAATACCATTTCTCCAGTCTGTCTGTGCAAATCCATCTGGTCAGCTGGATGGACCTGTTTAGTGTCAAAAACAATAATTTACCTCTTGTAGTCAGTGATCTCTTTGGGGTGAGGCACCTGTGCTTGCGGGAATTCCAGATGCATTCTTCCTTTCTCTGTATAAAAGGTTGACAATAGTCTGTGTTGTGTCGTGGATGTTTGCTTCTAGAACTGGGAGTAGGTGCTATTAGTCAGCATCTGGTTCTTCTTTTTAATCATATCATATTTCTCAAAGCTGCTTACAGGTGCAGATCCTTGTGGAGTTTGGGTGGTCACAGTTGTTTCTGTCTGCTTCTTCGAAGAAGAAGTTGACACCACCTGATGTCTTCTCTCAATCACTATGGCAAAGTAGGGCTCTTCCTCACCATACATGTGAGTAGCATGAGTGGTTTTGGGTTTCTAGCTGTATACCCAGAATTCTTCTGCTGACACCTCGGTGATTGAAGGTGAATCATCTTTTCTTGGCATTTTTTCCTTGGGTATCTAAGGAGTAGCAGTCGATGAGATAGATACTAAAAGAGATTCCTATGGCTCTGTATCTACTAGAGTATTTACTTCCCATTCTGTCAGGTTCACATATTTTTTGATTTCTGTCTTAAGGGTGTGGGCATAGGGTGAACTTTTGTTCTTGGACCTCATCTCTGCAATGATTCCATTGAGGTCATATCTCCAAATAAAACTAGTGCTGAATTTCATCTCCTTCAATAATTTGTCTGCCTCTTCCCCAGCAGCTCGGTTGTTGCAGATAAATGGGCCTATTTGTCCTTTGATCCTCATCTACTATTTTTTCTTCAGAGACACAAAATGGATGTCATTTGAGTTTATCATCTGACGAATATATTCCAGTGCAAATATTCAAACAGGCACATACTTAGGTAACTTGTATGGAGCTAGTTCACACCCATACACTCTGATTTCTATGTGATTCTGGTATAGAAACCAATCTCCAGTCTTTGCCAGATCTGAAAGGTGCAGAACTCTTTGAATTTCTTCATTTATTCTCGGCTCAGGTATTCCACTAAGCATTCCACAACTGGATGATAAAACAATTCAATGAATTGTTTAAAAGTGAACTCAGTGGAGTTTCTCCTGAGCAGCGACGTCCATAATTTGACTGCTTGAGGTTTTCCTTCTTTCTCCATCTTCTGCATTGAGAAAGAGAACCTATCCACCTGAAAAAAGATGAACATGTAAGCCAGGGTGGATGAGTACCGAAACATGCCCTCTATGGTGAATTGTGAAAATTGCTCGTTAATGTTCTCCACCAAGAAAGTGCTATAGTTGAATTGAGTGGTGGATTTTTCATCGGTAGAGAAAATGGACAAAAAACCCAATATAGGCTCATCCACCCATGTGTCTGAAAAATAACCAAGCAGACAATAGAGTGATGAAATAACTTGGTTGCCCTTTTCTGAGAACAGGGAGGAAGGATAGGGGGGATTTGATTTGGGGAACTGAGCATCCTGTGGGAAGAAAAATTCAAATATCTGGGCTCTTTGAGGAAAAGATAATTTATGGTATAACTCTGTTTTGATTTCGAGATTGAAAGGGGAGGCAGATTCATTTCTGGGTATCTCCATCATCTGATCAATGGCCTTTGGCATGATGAAGAACAAAGTTTCTTCTGATGACGAGACTATGGCTCTCTGGTCGGGAAGGTAATGAGCCTGACATTTGAGGGCAAATTCAGGGAAATGATGGACCTGGGGGAAAAGATATAAAGGAAGATTGGACTCCGAGAACCCGATTTCGTTGCTCTGATCTAAGAAAGTGTCTTTGATCCACGACTGCAAATCCATGAAGTCAACTTCGCACCTGGTGTCTAATATCAGATGATCTTTGTTGGCCAATGGGATCTTGTCGAAGTCGATAGGAGGTGGGAGGAAAGGATTTTCCCCGGCTTCTGCTTTCTTGGATTTTGGCACCATTGTTGTGAAGAGTACCTGCAATTTCAAACAAAATGTTAGTGGTGATGGTTGTGGCTGGATTAGGCATTGCAGAGGCGGAGGAAAATGAATCTCTTGATACTCAGGGAATGTGAATGGAATGGGAGATGACCGAAATGGGGTTGAATTTGAGTGGACGGGTATCCGTTTGGGCGAACAAGGACAGGTCAGATGGAAAATGGGTATGTGGCCAGTCATAAATGGCCAATGGGTCATTTAGAGCGTGAGAGTGCAGGATGAAGGACGTTTGAAGTGTACCTTTGGTCGACGTGTGCACTGGTGATTGGAAGGCGAATGGAAAAGATATGACCTATAACGGTTAGATGGATGGGACAAGCTGACGAGGTCGTGACGTGGAACTTGCAAAGTGTGGTGGTGAATTGTAACACAGATAGGCGGTAAATGTTTGGAGAGGGGGAGTTTGGACGCAATGAGATGACGCTGTGTTGTGATGGGGCCCACCTAGATTTGTTTCATTCCGAACCCCACCCCTTCAGTTA
>ML803429.1:0-25086 GCA_009831015.1 Picea engelmannii | reverse complement strand
TGAAAAATGTAGTTTTGAAGGAAATGCACAATGTTCCATATGCCTGACACCCAGGATATCATAAGACAATTGTAGTAGTAAGAATCCAATTCTTTTGGTTGGGAATGAAGAAAGAAGTGGCTAATTACATAGCTAGATGTCTAGAATGCCAAAGAGTGAATACATAACATAGACACCCAACATGTTTGCTACAACCATTGCCCATTCCAGAATGGAAGTGGGAAGTATTCACAATTGATTTTATTACTAAGCTGCCCAGAACAATGAAGCAACATGATTCCATCATGGTGGTGGCAGATACATTGACTAAAGAAACACAGTTTATTCCAGTAAAGACTACACACAAGGCAACAAATATCACATAAATTTATATGAAGGAAGTTGCTAGGTTACATGTGTTGTAGAAATATTTGTCTCACCCTATGCAATCTTGCACATAAGGCCTTTTTCCATTTCCCTATGCAGACTTATCATCCCTGTTTGTAAAATCCAGAGATAAAAATACATATTTTTCCACATGTATGCATCTTGCATACTATACAACATGCGTATACGCAGGCTGCTCCACTACGGCCGGTGTACATCGAGATTTGTGCCAGAAAATGAAAATTAATGTCAAGTTTCCATGTCACGAAAGGAGATCTATGATACTTGGCCTTCTATATACTAGAAACATTCCGAGCTATGGAAAGAGGAGAAATAATTCAACTTTGAGAGCAAAGTTACTCTTGAGAAATTATTTACTTCAAATTGAGTCTGCATCCCTTTGTCCTTTAAGTTTGAAGACAGTGTTCAGCCCCCAAGCTCTTCCCCTATTGACTGAGAACCTCACTGTTTCTCTCTTATGAGCTTGCCTTTGGTGGAGGATTGAAGTGGTGGATGCCCAACTGGAAGGAACTTAGTTTCTCGGTTCCGAACTGTGCCGACACGGAAGTTTGTAATATTTTCACTTCTGTTGATCATTTATTAATAGAAATACTCCTTTCCCATTCGATTGATATCTTGCAAATATTTGAGTTATTATCCATGGGCATATTTGTTGTGTATATTAATGGATTATGCTATCTAATGTGCTAACCTTTTATATTATCACCATATGCTTGCTTTGCTTGGTTGTTGAGAACTAGTTGTAGGTATATAACTTTGGGTCAAAGTGCTCAATGGTGGACTTCATAGAACATCTGGATGAGGTAGGCCTCTTTCTTATCTCACTTGCATATTGGTTTATATAGCATGTTTTTGGGATAGAGTTGATTTCTGCAGTCATTTCCATCTATTATGGTCTGCAGTACTTTTCTCCTTAGATTTCTCTCATTCCTATGGTGTTTCTTGTCGTATCATTGCTTGACAACCTCTGTTCACTCTGGGCCTGATTTTTTAGCCTTCTCCCTTGTTTGGCCTTGTTTTTGAAACATATACGTGCTTTTTGCCTTGACAGTCGTGTATATACATATGTTGTCCCTCTACAAGATGCCTACATACATTCTATTTTCCTAAACAGTCGTGTACATCAACTTTGCTTGCCTATTTTCTTGGTTTGGTGGTTGCTGGGTGGGATTTGATGTTTGTTGAGCCTTCTTGGGTCTCTGTAGTGCTTGTTAAGTGCTTGTGGGATGACAAAAAACTTATCTTTGGTTGAATTTCTGGGCGGAGTCTTTCTCATCATATTTTCATTTTTTATTGTTGTTAAAGGTGAATCCTCCTGCGGAAAAGTGGATTCCCTCTTGGTCTCTAGACTCCTAAGGCCAAGACAGAAAAGTGCTTAACATGGACACTGACATCCTTTTAGATCTAATCAAGCTAATATACGAAGGAGAAGAAGAAATATATGTACCTTATTAATGACGTTTGTCCTTGCAAAGTACATGCTGAGGTTTGATCCTGAGCTCCCTGATAGGTGCTGTAGAACAAACAAAGATACAATGGACTTCCTATTCTACTGAGATTAGCTCAAATATAAATCTATCTATTGAAGACAAACTCATGTGGAACAAACATAAGTTTGAAAGAAACATGCCAAGCATTGATATATTGATAAGAACAAGTAAAAGTACTTACAATCCTTTGATGAAGGTGCAACAACTTCTTCCAGTTCTCCTTGTCCAACCCCTTTGCTCAAGTAATCTACATTGATTATGCTTCAATGACATCTCACTTATGAGATCATAAGTTTCATATCTCCAATCTTTTTTGTTACCTTTCACCATGAGAAGGCCTCCTTATATAACCTTGGAGAGCCCCAACCACTTGAGATATATTTGGGATAAGTTGAGGATTCTTATCCTTTAGTTGAGGATCTTCTCTAAGATCATGCCTTGACCCTAGATTCGAACCCAATTGCCTTCAGATATTGAGGGGATTGTCCCCTGATTTCCTCCAACAAACCAATTTTCACCCAAAAAAGAGCAACGCTCCCTCAAAAGGGGTACAGAGCACAGGAACTCTCCCCTATAAGGGAGTACATAGCACCAGTTCCCCCTGTCAGTAGGTAGGGGAGCGCTCCCTCCCAAAATTGATGTTTTATTGGTTTTTTCAGTGGAAAAAAGGTTTGTGCTCCTTGTCAACTGATTTCTCTTCTTCAAAACTAGTCTTTGAGGTGTCTTAAGTGTCCTTGTGATGTCGTTAGAGGCACGACATGGGCAAGATGGCAATATGATGTTTGTGACACTTGCGACACTTGTGGTCAAGATGCAACACTTGTGGACAAGATGCGACACTTACAACACTTGTAATGACGACACTTGCGACACTTACAACACTTGTAATGATGACACTTGCGACACTATTGAAGTGAGTAATTTTGATGTGTAAAAATTGTCCTTGTACATTGGGCTGGGTGCTTTGCTGCTTTGTATCCTGCTTGAGTTATTTCTTTCTATACACAGTAGAGTTTATATATCAAGTTGCTTTCAGTCCATGCATTTTCATTTTTATTATATTGAAAGTACAAAAAAAATAGTCATTTTGCATTGCTTGGCATTTTGGTCTTTTGAGTCGTGGTCATTAGCTTAATTCATGTAATGAAAGATTGCATTTTTACTTCAGAATTGCAGATTTGAAATTGAAGATTGCATTGGTTTTTAGAAGCATATCACTCATTAAAAGTTGAAGTTAGGACTTTGCATTACTTTCATTTTTTACTTTTCTTGCAGAGTCATAACACCATGCGTTTCACTACCATACCTTTTTGAGTAATCACGACCACTAAAATTAAAGCTATAATTTAAAATTGATTAGTCACGATTTAATTTTCTAGGGTACACAAACTAGCTTAGGATTTAGTGCCTTGGAATAGGATTTTGTGAGTAAACTTCTCCAGGGCAATTAAATCAACATATGTGTCTGAGAAAGGGAGTGGAGAAATCCATTTTATAATTGGTAATATCAGGAGGCTCCACTCACATCGGAGTTAATCATGAGGTCGCGCGAGGTTGGTTGAAGGGATATCCCCCCGATAACTTCTTAGCGTCAGAGATATTTCTGGGGATCTATTCGTATCTAGGTATCTTGCTAGTGCCTTTACCTCCGTGAGAGGCGGTACTTTCAAGGTTTTGGGCTTTGCTACCCTACCCATACGGCGGACCTAACTTATGACTGCTCACCTATGCATTGATTATACAATGGTTTATTAGTTGCTTGACTTAGGTGCCACATAGGTTACTTGTAGGGGTTATTATGCAGGTACCCTAGGTCAGATAAGGGTCGGACAACACACAACCTTTATGTAGGATTACCTCTTCAGGGTGATCTGACCGACTGGTTGTTAAGCCCACGAGGGCCCTTATAACTAATTTTGTTACCTCTAATATTTAGCAGGGAGTCGCAGGCCCCTCTTGGGTGAGACATACCTTCTTTAGGGAGTGAGGCCACTCTCAGCCACTTTACCCCGTTTGTATGCATATTGGCCGTTTGAATTTTGGTGTGCTCTTTGATTACTAGTTGGCATTAGGATTGATTTTTAGTCTTTAGAGTCTTAAGTCATTGTGGAGTCGGAACAACGCCCCTATCGGTCCCGTTGCTTGTTACAGTTACCACCGTATTTCAAGTATTTTCTTTATAAAAGGCATAGAGTTATTAGGCTTGGTACACACAAGTCCACTGTTCAGACTTGTGATTCTACAAGGATGAGTACTGAACCTAGTCTTCAAAATACTAGGATCCCTTCGACTCCCAAACCCACTACAGTTAATGGAACCCCTTCGAGTCCTACAACCACAATGTTTGTAGTGTCAGAGGCACCTATCATTACTATGGCTTGACCTATAGTGAATGCTCAATCTCTTCCCTCGAACCCTTTTGGGTCTCTTGGTCACTCACCAGGCTATAATTTTCAGTCCATCCCTATGGCCTCTAGTCCTTTTTCCTATAGTATGCTGAACTTTACTTCGTAGTTTTTGAGCACCATCCTAGCTGTCGGCACTAATTCTAGCATTGGGCTTGAGGGCACTACACCTCCTTATACTCCATTTTCATTTGGTTGGTCTCAAATCCCTCAAACGACTCCTAATATGGGAGGTATTCCCGCTTTTAACCTCGGGTCTAATCCTCATGCTTTTGGGTGGAACAACTAACCTGGTGGACAAGGTTCTGCTCAAGTTCCATCGTATACCCATACCTCCTTGGTGCCGATTCCGACCAATATATTTGGCATCAAAAATTCACCTCTATCCTCTGGATTCCCACCCGGAGGAGGTTAGATTCACGCTTTGGGCAACCCCCAACCCGGATCCACTCCGACTAGGGGAAATTTTTATAACCTCCAACAAAACATTCCTACTAGAATGATGCCCAACCAACCTTTAATGAATCATCCCAGAGGAGGGTCTTACAATCCTAGACAGGGCCATGGTGCTTACTAGAACCCTGGATGGGCTGTAGTTCCTCAAGTACAATCTTTCCCAGGAGCTTGGGGCTAGATGTCGCAACCCTGTCTCCCTTTTCTGGACACGCTGAATCTACCAGACTTGTCTAAGTTGATGAACGACCTTGTGAGTCATGATCCTACATGCCCCCCCCGTCCCCACCAAGCTTCCTTTGGACATCCTGAAATTCAAAGGTAAGAATGGTGAGGATCCTGGTGATCACGTTGCTTCCTTTCACCTATGGTTCTCCTTGAATTCCCTTAATGATGATTCTATTCGGTTAAGATTGTTTCAATGCACGCTCATTGGGGTTGCTGCGAAATGGTATATCGAGCTACCTAGGGGGGCATATGGCACCTTTAGTCAGCTGGTGTTGGTCTTCCTTAACCACTTCCAATTTTCGATTCGTTACGATGTTGGCCTAGAAATTACGCCAGGACACAACCACTTGCATATTATATCATATACAGGAGTGACATAGATGGAAGAGGTTGATTAAGACCCCCATACCCTTGACCTTTCTTTTAGAATGGTTCCTTAAGTATTTTCACCCTCCTATCTCAAAGGATGTTGCTACTGTCAGGGTTACCACTGAGGAAGAGACGATTTTTAAAGCCCAACAGTTAGATCTGATATACGCTCAGTCTGGGATGTTATACCATATTCTTCCGGATGCACCGAGGTCAAATTACGACCCTAGAAAAAATCCCAGACCTCATGTCGATGGCATTGTAGGTACCACCAATGTAAAGTCTGCAGACTCAGTGACAAGCCATTTGAAAGGGTTGTCTCTAAATGAATCTGCAGGAGGGCCAGCTTCGTCTGTGTCTTCCAACCCCACTCAGTCAACGAATGTACACTCCATGCAATCGTCGACAAACCCAAATGGTAACCAACAACCAGGTGGGAATAAGAAGAAAGGATGTAATAATCGTAAGGGTGGTGTTGGTGTTGGAAGTCACTCCTGGATTGCAGTAGGAGCAGAGCCCGACGCCCATCAGTTTATGTCACGATTTTTCTTTTAATGGGGTGATTGGATGGATAGAGACTCAAGAAGATATCGCTCAAACTTAGGAAACCGGGCTTGGTATGTAGAAAAAAAAAGGAGGTCTTGATCTAACTTCAGTCAGTGAGTCGATTATAAAATGAGCAGATGGAAGACTTAGAGAGATGAGTGAGCAAGACTGATTTGGGCATCAGGCCTTTCAGCAGCTTGAGGAGGAAAAAATCAGAATACAAGATCCTCTTGGTTCAGAGTTTCAGGGAATTGAAGGGTGACTTGACTGGATCTTCCAATTCCAAATCATTCAGCATTGAGAAAATACAAGAACTGATTAGAAACAATAAAAATATTACAATGATCCAACATACATCATCCTATAACAACGTAACTCAACTAGATCCTCCAATTTCGAGCTGTTCTAACATAGTGTACACAGAGAGGTGGAAAGAAGCTGACATTCATAAGGCAAGAAGTCTCAAAGCCAATACATAACCAGAACAACTAGTGCTTTATCAAAAATTTACAATCGGGAGCCTCTGCTCAACCATCGATCCTTTCAAAAATACAAAAACTGAGTACATATACTCAGAAAAATTCGCCTAACAGAGGTGTGTTCGGACCTCCAAGGCATGGCGTCCATTTAGTCAAACTCGGACGGATATCCTTCGTCAGACGCCACCTTAACTGTGCGTGCTCTTGCAAGGGGGGTAGCTGAGCCATTAAGTGCCGAGTTAGCGTGTGCAGACTTCTCTGGCTAGTCGAGGACTCGACATGGCTTCTTTGGAAAAAATCGACACACAGGATCGTCTCGGGCAGACTGCCTGTCAGATCCTCCATACCTTACACTTAATGAATGAGGAGAGGTTCCAACGACCTCCTCCCACCTTCATTTACTCCTAGCAGGAACCAAGATTGAGACCGAATTGGATTTGCACCTGGAGATCGCGACGATCCCTTCTGTGACTAAACTCGACGCTTTTGGCCCCTCTTGCACATCTCTTTCTATTTCCCCAAGTGATCACAGGCCATGACCATGTGCTTATCCTCAAAGGTGATTTCAGCGTTTCGGGGTTAGTGGATAGGAAGGAGCTAATCCTTGCTCTTCAAAGTCATGATGGGTGAAATGCTGAGATGGCCTAATTGGGTGCCAAGCGTCCCTCTCTGATTTGACGGTCCTGAACTCATTCACTGATACTGTGGGCCCCAGTCCCGGACGCCTTCGACACTTCGCGTCTCACGGATGGGAGGGAGCTACTGCTTGTGCTTCAAAGTCACGATGCGCGAAAAGGAGAAGAGCCTAATTGCGCACCACGTGTCCCTCCGGGATGGACGACTGAGATCACTTTTGGTGAGATTGCGGGCCCGGGTCCTAGATGCTTTCAGCACTTCGCATCTTGGGGATCCCAGTTGCAAAGAAAAGTGCTTCAAAGTCACGATGGACAAAAAGCCGAAGAGCCTAATCACGCACCACATGTCCCTCTTGGATGGACGGCTGAGATATTATTAGTGATATATAAGTGCTATCCATTGCGCTAGTCCTGGCACAACTCTGCTAACCACGATTACCCGCTGATCGTCGATCTGCTCTATAGATGGATCTTGGCTGTTGACAACATAAATTCACCCGCTCACTTGATTGGCGGCCAGAAACGAGATTTTTCTGTGCCATGCTTGGGCGCTCATGCCTGCAAATGAATAAAATGCATTTGATGGGTTCTTTAACCCCCATTTCTTCACGTTTACACCACGAGCTTGAATCTTGGAGAGAAAACGCCCCCTTGCAAGAATTTGCGCTAACATGAATTTGCGCTAACGTTAGGCTCCATGGGGGATAGAGTCGTCTCTGTGATGCTCTAAGAACTCATTTTGAAGCTTCAGTGCCTTGCTATTGGGCTATGGAGTCATTTACTAAGCCGAAAATAAAAATAAAAAAAGAAGCAAGAGGACAATATTTACAAACGAAGGAGCCATCTAAGGCTCAAACAAAACATTTTTTTAGAAAATGCCCATTTACTGGGTTGTTGAAAACCTCTTCACCCTTCAAATCCTGCAACCTGTATGTGTTATTTGAGATAACCTCAGAGATTTTGAAGGGCCCAATCCATAGGGCGTCAAACTTGCTGTGTTTGCCCTTATCTTGTCTGGGCGCATCCCACTTAAGCACCAAATCCCCGATCTCAAACTCCTTCTTCCTGACCTTCCTGTCAAAGGCTTGTTTGACCTTCTGTTGATGACTATGAGCTGCGTCCATCACCTGTTCCCTGATCTGTTGTACTTCCACCATTTGATGAATCCTTTTGACCATATGATCTAGCTCTCCTTCGTAATCTTGAAAGAACTTCGCTACAGGTAAGGTGAGCTGAGTGGGAAAAATTGCCTCTGTTCCGTAAACTAGCTGAAAAGGCAAGGTGCCCAAGGACTTCTTCGTTGTCACTCGATCGACCCATAGAGCAAATTTGAGCTTTGAATCCCAAGCCCTCTGATTGTCTTCCAATAATCTTTTAATGAGCTTGACTAAGCTTTTATTGGAAGATTTTGCCAGTCCATTTCCTTGAGGATAATAGGGGGTGGAGTGAATTAGCGAGATTTGGAACTACTCACAGAACTTAATCAGAGGCTCAGATTTGAACGAAGCAGCATTATCAGTGACAATCCTGCTGGGATAGCCAAATCTGGCTATGATATCCTCTAGAAAGCTGATAATTACTTTGTGTGATGCACTTCTAGTTGGGGCAGCTTCTATCCACTTGGTGAAATAGTCTTTTGCAGTCAGGATCCATCTGTGTTGGCCACTTGAGGGGGGATGTATTTCCCCAATGAAGTCCAGCCCCCACCGTTGAAAAGGTGCTGAAGCCACTACAGGCTTCAGTGGCAGTGGTCTAAGCTGCTGCTTTCCTGAGAACTTTTGGCATCTGATGCAAGCTCTGACTTCTCTGCAGACATCGGTGAATAAGGTGGGCTAGTAGTACCCAACTCTGAGGATTTTGTGAGCTGTGGTCTTCCAAAAATAATGTCCTCCACAAAGGCCGTTATGGAATTCAAATATAACCTTCTGGGATTCTTGTGAGTTCAAACACTTCAGCAACACCCCTAGAGGGTCTCTCCAGTATAATACTTGGCCAATGAGGCAATATTTGACTGCCTTGAGTTTTAAAAACCTTGCCTTACTTTTACCCATTCCATCAGGGGGCCTCAACTCCTGCAGAAAGTACAAGATGTTTCGATACCAGGCACATTTTGTTAGTGGCAAGTCATCTCGAGAACTTTGGCTGGGCGAATCAACTTGCTGAGTTCCTGAGAAAGCATTGATGAAGCTGATCCCCAAGGCTTTGCAATTGGATTCAACCAACAACTTGGCTAAACCCTGCCCCTTAACCAACTTGGTGGGCTTAATCTCCATATCAAACTCCAGGATTTTGGCAATCCATTTACCTCTTCTCCCATCTATATTAGGCTGTATAAGGATGTCCTTCACAGAGGCTGAAGGAACGTATGTAGTCACTTTTGAGTGCAAGACATAGACTCTGAAAGCTTTGAGAGCTTTCACCAAGGCATAGGCCTACTTCTCCATGATTTCGTACCTGATTTTTGCATCTCTTAATGCTTTACTGAAGAAGGCAATGGGTTGCTCTCGCCCTTCCTCATTTTTTTGCAATAAGACCGCTGCTATTGTATCAAAAGAAGCGAAAGAAAAAACTAGGAAGTCTTTGGAATAGTCGGGACTGATCAACACATGTGCCTCAGTCAATGCTCTTTTTATTTGGACAAAAGATTCCCTGGGTTCAATAGTCCATTTTACTTCATTTCCCTTTCTGAGCATGGCTGTGATGTGTTTCACCAGCTCAACAAAATTTGAGATGAACCTCCTCAGAAAGTTAATCTTCCCTAAAAAGGCCCGAACTTACTTTCTAGACCAGGGAAGTGACAGAGTCTGAATTGCCTCTACTCTGCTGGGATCAATTCTCACTCCTTTTGCTGATACTATATGGCCTAGCAGCTTTCCCTCCGTCATAGCAAACAAAGACTTCTTAGGATTTACAGAAAGACCAAACCTCCGGCATTTCGAGAAAACTTTCCTTAAGTGATAGCAGTGTTCTTTATCAGACTTGGAGAAGACTGTGATGTCATCCAGATAGATCACCACAAACTGGTCTTTCTCCCCGATGAAGGCTATGTCCATGGCTCGCTGAAATGTTGCTCCCGCGTTCATAAGTGCAAACGACATTTTGGCATACATGAATGTCGCCCAAGGAGTGGTGAAGGCTTTCTTTTCCCTGTCTTCAGGCATGACCGATATCTGATTATAGCTAGAAAATCCATCAATCATGGATATCCTAGATGCACCAGTTACCCTTTGCAGTATGTGTTCCATCTTAGGTAGGGGGTAATTGTCCTTTATTGAGCTTCTGTTCAGATTCCTGAAGTCGACGCAAAGCCTGATTTTGCCACTTTTCTTCCTTACTAGGAACAAATTGGCCACCCATTCAGAATATCTCAAGGGGACAAGGATTTGGACATCTAACAACTTCTTCACTTCTTTTTCCATGACAGGCAGCAACGTGGGATTTATCTATCTTAGCTTCTGCCTAAATGTCCTAGCTCCTTCCTTCAGAGGGATCTTGTGTTCAATGACGGATGTGTCGTATGTCTTGAGGTCTTCATAGGTCCATGCAAACACATCAACAAACTCTCTTAATAACTCCGTATATTCATCCCTCTGTTCTTTGGTCAAACTGCTCGACAGCTTGACAAACATAGGCTCCTCCTATGTGCCATTGTTGCACTTAGCTGTGTCAGCATCTTCATCTAAAACCCTACCCTTTACTTCCACATCATTCCTATCGAACAATCTTTCTAAAGGGACTAGTCCCCTCAGAATGTGATTGCTAGGCAACTGAATAATCTGGTGATTAGCAATTTCATTTAAAAATACCTCACGGTAAGGGTCACCTTCAAGGTCAGGATCCTGATCAATGTGCAACGCAGAAAATTCATCAACAGATTGGAGAAATTTTTTGATTTCAGGATCATCTTCAAATACCTTCCAATGCTTGACATTGTCGAGTACAGAGGGCCTATATTTTATCTCAACATCATATTTGACCATAGACAGCAGAGGGATCTTGAACTGGCTAGCTGAAACAACTAAAGAATCGGCCAAAGCATTTTTCTCCCTTAGAATAAAAGAGATGTTGAAGGCTGAGAAGAATTTGTCAATCAGGTCCCGTACCTCCTCTCTATAAGCTCTGAGCTGAGGATGCCTAGTCTGGTAAGCATTTTTGACTTGCTGGGTAATCAACTCAGCATCTCCGAACACTGCTACTTCCTCAATCCCCATTTCTTTTGCAACCCTTAAACCTAGAATAAGAGCTTCATATTCTACCACATTATTAGTTGCTTCAAATTCAAGCTTGTATGACAGGGATATGGTTTCCTGACAAGGCGACACAAAGACCACTCCAGCACCAACGCCTTTACTAGAAGAAGCTCCATCAATTTTTTTTTTCCAAATAGAGGTGTTTGGAGGAGGTGTCCCACGATCAAATAAGGGTTACTTTCTAATTTGGAAAGGGGGTTCAGGAGCATCAGTGGGCTGTAACAAACTAGATCCCAAATCAATGTCCAACGCAAAGATAGGGTGATTGGTAGGGTTTTCCTCATCGCTAACAATGTAGGCTAGCTGGGCTTCTCTATACAGCCTCCTGTGTTCCCCTCCAAAAACTGGAATAGTAGCATATGTGAGATCCATCTGTAATGTTCCTCCAAGGTTTTTAATCCAAGATCTTGACAACAACATGTTGAACTTGGGAGGAACGTCGGCCACTACAATGTCCATGACCAGACTCTTCATTGGCAACTGAAACAGAGAGACCGCCAAGTCTTTGATGACTCCAAGGCATTGCACCCTCCTTGAATCGAAATAGTACAAATCATGATAAGTCTTTGTCACCTCCAGTCCCAATTCTTCCATTACTATTTTGGGCATAAGGTTATGGGAAGCCCCCGAATCCATGAGGCAGTTATGCAACACTTTATCATGTATGCTCAGGGATGTGTAGAAAGGAGGGGATGAATCATCTCTATCTTCTACCATGGGACCTAGGATAATTGCTGGCTTTTCATCTTGTAGATTTATTGAGTCTGTGGAAGGCTGGAGGGGCTCAGATTGTAGCAGCTTGGAGAGGGAGTTTTTGAAATCTTCATTTTTAACTAGTTCAGATAGGGGTACAAAAATTCTAATCTTCTGAATCTCATGCTCAAAACTAAAGGAGGAGAGAGACTTAGGAGCTTCCCTTACCTCGGAGACATGTTCCTTGGATGCTGGTGAATCATTCTGAGTTTTCTTTTCTTTAGTAGTGGTTGTTGCAGCTTTAGTAGGCCTTTATGCTATGAGGGGTTGATTCTGGCTATCAAAATTCCCTTCTTTCTTTTTTGACCTGAGATTGTATCTCTTAGGAGTGTTGCTGGCCTTTTCCCCTTTACTCAAGTCGTTGATTTGGGTGTTGATAAGGGATTCTTCATATGCAGATTGTGTCAAATGAGGAAAAGGGGAAGTGTCCTCAATGCAGTGGATCTCAAGGTTGAGTTCATCCACCTCCTCTCCTCCCTCATGAGCAACTAGGCTATTCTGGAGAGGGGTCTGAATCTTCTGATCATCCCTGTCTCTGCTTCTTTGTTCCTTTGGCAAAGTCTGTGGCATATTGTTACCAGGCCTCTTGAAACCTTTGTTATCTATATTCTGGGGGTTTCTGTATGTGGGCTTCCCCTCTAACTCCCACTTCTCCATCCTACCTGAAAGGGATTTCAGTACTTTAGCTACCTCATCCGTCTGAAGGGGAAGTGGAGAGGAATGAGATGAGGAGGTCTCTATTCTTCTCCTGGACATGTCTCTATCAGCCTTATTCCTAAGTTGGTCAACAACCAATATGTTGGACTCTACTTCCACGGCTATGTCCTGCATGTGAGCTAGAGTGGTGGCCCTCCTTTCCCTCAGCAGGAGGCAAAAATCAGGATCAAAAGCGTTGGCATAAGTGATATTGGCAGAGGCTTCAGAGGGCTTTATCTCGGTGGGGATCTTATTGTACATTTTATTAAATCTTTTGGAGAAGTCAGAGACAAACTCTCCTTCCTTTCTCTTCAAAGACCCAAACTCAGTCATGTAATACATGAAGTCCTTTTTGTCTCCCCATTGTCTCAAAAAGGCACTATCCAAAGCCTCAATCCCATTAATAGATCCAGGAGGCAGGGCCCTAAACCATTTTCTAGCCTTGCCTTCAAGACTATGGATGAAAATCCTCATCCATACATCTGCATGCATGATAACATGATCGTCTGTAAAACTATAGAAGGCTTCAAGGTGTTCTTCTGCAGTTATGTCCCTCTCGCCTGTAAACTTGGACAGCTGCTTGAGGTAACCATCTGCTGGAAGGGCATTGAGAGGCCGAGGTAACACAAGGGGAGCATACCTAGCAACTATTATAGCCTCCATTCTAGTCATGGGGGGATTTTCTCCTGCCATGGAAATATTAGGTGGAGGAGAACTTGGAGGAGAAGGAGCTCGAAAAGGGGACACTGGGAATGAGCCTCTAAGTGGAATGGGAAACAATAGGGGATTTAGGGAGAAGGCTAACGGGCTTAAGTCAACATATGCTTCTCTTTGTGCAGAAGTGACAATAGTAACAAGAGGAGGAGTGGTAAAGCTAGGAGTGGGGATATATTCTGTGGTCCTGGGTCTACGCCAAGGTACAACTTCAAGGGAGAGGGGAGTGACAAGGATTTCTCCCTCCAATCCTAGACCAGGAGGGGAAAACTCAGCAGGAACACTCCCAAAATTTAGGAAGTGGGAAACTTCAGAAAAAGGTCTGTTAAGAAACTGAGGAGAAAATGGAGTTCCTGCAGAAGGAGATGGTGGATTACCTAGTTCAGCGGTGGAAGCTTCTCCTTCAGAGGCCTTTCCTTTTCTGAGAACCACCTCCGGATCAGTTTTAGGTGTAGCTAGAGGCAGCTGTGGATGGGACCGCGTGTGTCTGCCTCTGAAATCCATAATTAACACGGCAGGTTCGCCACAATGGAGTTTTCACAATGGAGTTTCCAGGTGCACAGTAGCAATCTTCAAAGGCTCTAATACCTGATGCACCTTCAGAATCAGAGGCTCAATGTCGTTCAATCTTGGGGAAAATTTTCAACTTCGTCCCCAACAACGGCGCCATAAATGTTGGTGTTGGAAGTCACTCCTGGATTGCAGCAGGAGTAGAGCCCGACGCCCATCAATTTATGTCACGATTTTTATTTTAATGGGGTGATCGGATGGATAGAGACTCAAGAAGATATCGCTCAAACTCAGGAAACTGGGCTTGGTATGTAGAAAAACAAAGGAGGTCTTGATCTAACTTCAGTGAGTGAGTCGATTATAAAATGAGCAGATGGAAGACTTAGTGAGATGAGTGAGCAAGACTGCTTTGGGCATCAGGCCTTTCAACAGCTTGAGGAGGAAAAACTCAGAATACAAGATCCTCTTGGTTCAGAGTTTCGGGGAACTGAAGGGTGACTTGATTGGATCTTCCAATTCCAAATCATTCAGCGTTGAGAAAATACAAGAACTGATTAGAAACAATACAACTATTACAGTGATCCAACATACATCATCCTATAACAGCGTAACTCGACTGGATCCTCCAATTTCGAGCTGTTCTAACATAGTGTACACAGAGAGGTGGAAAGAAGTTGACATTCATAAGGCAAGAAGTCTCAAAGCCAATACATAACCAGAACAACCAGTGCTTCATAAAAACTTTACAATCGGGAACCTCTGCTCAACTAATGATCCTTTCAAAAATACAAAAACTGAGTACATATACTCAGAAAAATTCGCCTAACAGAGGTGTGCTCGGACCTCCAAGGCATGGCGTCCCTTTAGTCAAACTCGGACGGATATCCTTCGTCAGACGCCACCTTAACCATGCATGGCTCTTTCAAGGGGGGTAGCTAAGCCATTAAGTGCCGAGTTAGTGTGTACATACTTCTCTGGCTAGTCGAGGACTCGACATGGCTTCTTTGGAAAAAATCGGCACACAGGACCGTCTCGGGCAGACTGCTTGCCAGATCCTCCATACCTTACACTTAATGAATGAGGAGAGGTTTCAACCACCTCCTCCCACCTTCATTTACCCCTAGCAGGAACCAGGATTGAGACCGAATCGGATTGGCACCTGGAGATCGTGACGATCCCTTCTGTGACTAAACTCGACGCTTTTGGCCCCTCTTGCACAACTCTTTCTATTTCCCCAAGTGATCACGGGTTGTGACCCTGTGCTTATCCTCAAAGGAGCTTTCAGCGTTTTGAGCTTCGTGGATAGGAAGGAGTTGATCCTTTCTCTTCAAAGTCACGATGGGAGAATGCCGAGATGGCCTAATTGGGCGCCATGTGTCCCTCTCTGATCTGATAGTCCTGAACTCATTCAGCGATACTGTGGGCCCCAGTCCCAGATGACTTTGGCACTTCGCGTCTCGTTGATGGGAGGGAGATACTCCTTGTGCTTCGAAGTTGTGATGCGCGAAAAGGCGAAGAGCCTAATCGCACACCACGTGTCCCTGTGGGATGGACGGCTGAGATCACTTTCGGTGAGATTGCGGGCCTGAGTCCTGGATGCTTTCGGCACTTCGCATCTCGAGGATTCCAATTGCAAAGAAAAGTGCTTCAAAGTCATGATGGGTGAAAAGGTGAAGAGCCTAATCGCGCACCATGTGTCCCTCTTATATGGACGACTGAGATCTTGTTGGTGATATATAAGCACTATCCATTGCGCTAAACCTGGCGCAACTCTGCTAACCGCGATTACCCGTCGATCGTCGATCTGCTCTATAGATGGATCTTGGCCATTGACAACATAACTTCACCTGCTCACTTGATTGGCAGCCATAAATGAGATTTTTCTGTGCCATGCTTGGGTGCTCATGCCTGCAAATGAATAAAATGCATTTGATGGGTTCTTTAAGCCCCATTTCTTCGTGTTTACGCCACGGGCTCGAATCTTGGAGAGAAAACGCCCCCTTGCAAGAATTTGCGCTAACATGAATTTGTGCTAATAGGTGGGAAACATAATAATAAACCCAAGGAAAATGGTAATAATGAGAAGACAAATAATAATGTTGGAGGGGGAAAATGAGAAAGACGTAAGGTGAAGTTTCCCTCTAAGCTTTGCACAGATGATCACCTTACCCATTTATGCCCCAAACTGGTGGAGGCTGCGAGGCTATTATCTCTACCACCCTTCGTGCTAACGAATCCATTTCCACATAACCAGCACATGGCCTCGAGCTCCTCAAATTCCTGAAATGTGGCTGGTGAGAGTCAAAACCCGCCGTTGCAAGACGGCGACCGTTTGTGTATCAATATGGTCGATGCGAAAGTTCATGTAGCCACTCGATCTCGAGATAATAGCTCTTTGCAATTTATTCATGGTCTAGAATCTCCTCCTCCTCCCCTAGAGATGAATTTACAGATTGAAAAACCAGAGCCACCACCTCGTATTTCAAAAGGAGTACTCAAGCGCTCTACCCACAATCCAAATGCTAGAGCTGCCAAGAACTACTCTATTGTTGAGGAATTGGGTCAAACCCCTTGTGCGATGTGAGCTTTGGAGGTACTCCAAACGTGTCCTTCATAGAGGAATGCCTTACTATCTACTTTAGGAGCTATAGAACCCAGTGGCTCAAAATTTATCAAGTTTGACATCATATATGTGAAGCCTCACTTGACTTACCATGTGACATTCCAAATCCATGTGGAATACTCAAACTATACCATCAAGCGTGCGGTTGTTGATGAAGGGACTGCTACATGTGTGATGTCCTTGATCTATTGGAAAGCTCTCGGTTCTCTGACTCTTTCTAAGTCATCGAACATGTTGACTGCTTTTGACGGTCATTCCTTCTGCCCTCACGGTATTCTTCCTACCTTCCCGTTCCAGTTAGCTGTGAAGACGGTAGAGGTGGAGGTCTAGGTAGTTGATGCGCCTCTAGATTATAACCTATTATTAGGATGCAATTGGACCTATGCTATGGTCATCGTCGTATTGTCCGTCTTCTGCACTCTTTGTTTTCCTCATGAAGGGAATATCGTGACGATCGACCAGTTATCCTTTGCGTACTCTAGTCCTAATGCATCTATTGGACCGTCGATCCTTGTGATCGACAATTCTCAGCTGACAAATGAGAATATCGATGTCGGAATGTATTCTTCCCTTATGGGTACTTTCGACTTCACGACACCAAGTCACCATGTTTACGCCATGTCCAATAGGCCTGTTTCAACATGGAGGTCCATTCCTTTCCGCACTTCCTATTTTAGTGATCTGTGGACCCTAACTTCCCCGACTTTGTCTTGTGAAGGTCAGTTTCATGCTGGAATGGCCATGCCACTATCGGCAATGAAGACTGCCTATCAAGTTGCTCTTGACTCTTCCGCCGATCTCGATTCTGTTACCTCACCGACGGACGAGGAGGATCCCATTCTTAGGCCCGTGTGGGCCACTTTGTTGTCTTGCTCACATGATTTCCTTGATGAGACTTTGCCTTCAGACAAAGATATCATCGAAGCCATGAATGGTTCTGACAAACCTTGGGATGATATGCATCATCGCTCTTATTTTCTCCAAGAGCTTGAAAGAATCAAACAAGATGAATTTCGATATACTCTGAGTGAGATAGTCGATCACGTCGTAGTTCCACTTGATACGCACGACATTTATGCAGAAGGAAATATGGCGAGTATTTATGCTACCATCATGATCGATATGTCTCATACCCCTAGAAAGGTTGAAAACATAAATATCGATGCAGATTGTTCGCCAGAAGAAATCCTAATTTACATCGAACTCTTCAAGGAATTTCAATATGTATTTGCTTGGTCATATGAAGAGATTCCAGGAATCGACCCTCATATTGTCGAACATGAGATTCAAAATTACCTGGATTCTAAACCTGTTTGACAACATCTTAGAGCTGTCAATCCCTGGAAGGCCCCTGCTATTAAGGCAGAGGTGGAGAAGCTACTTAATGCTGGCTTCATCTACCCAGTTCACTTGATTGAATGGGTATCCAACCCCATTTCAGTGAATAAGAAGAAAGAAACTATCCATGTATGTATGTACTTTCGTGACCTAAACAAGGCCTGTCCTAAAGACAACTTCCCGACACCTTTCATCGATAAGATTCTCGATGAGTGTGCGGGAAGCGAAGTATTTTCTTTTATGGACGGATTTTTCAAGATATAAACAAATTCAAATTAAACTTGAGGATAAACACAAGACGAAGTTTATTTGTCCTTGGGGTACTTTCGTATACCGAAAAATTCCTTTCGGCCAAAAAAACGACAGAGAAATGTTTCAACGTGCCATGACCTTCGCTTTTCATGATCTTAAGCACATAGTCGAAGCTTACCTTGATGATCTTGCTACTCACTCTTGCAAGAGAGAGGATCACGCTATGCACCTTCAGCTTGTTTTCAAAAGATGTCGTTACTATAGAATCCGGTTGAACCCTCACAAGTGCATATTTTGCATTAGGTCTGGTTGTCTTTTGGGATTTCTAGTTTCTGAGACTGGGATCATGGTAGATCCTCTAAAGGTTGAGGCAATACTTCGATTGCCTCCCCCATGCATGATTAGACAACTTCAAGGTTTACAAAGGAAAACTAACTTTCTTTGTCGGTTTATAGTAAACTATGCCAATATCACTAAGGGTTTCATGCATCTTTTGAAGAAGGACACCCCTTTTATCTGGGATGAGCAAGCCCAGGAGTCCTTCGATGCTTTGAAGAAAGCCTTGGTATCGATGCCTCTGCTGAAGTCTCCTGACTACAGTAGGGATTACTTGATTTATATCATCGAGTATGAGGAGATGATTGGTATGGTTTTGGTTTAGGAGGATGATGAGCTTTGCGAGCACGTCATATACTATCTTAGTCTAAACTTAGTCGGTCCTGAACTTAATTATTCTCACGTTGAGAAGATAGATTTGGCTGTCGTTCACGTAGTCTAACATTTACGTCATTATATATTTCTTTGCAAGACTACTTTGGTTTCCGATGTCAATCCATTTCAATACGTCCTTACCAGGCGTGTCATAGGAGGAAAATATAATAAATGGATTGTCATTTTACAAGTGTTTTATCTCGATTTCTCTTCTGTGAAATTCAAGAAATCGCTATTCTTTGTGGAGTTAATATCTGACTTTCCATGATTAGATGAGGATGTTATACATGTTTATTCATTTGCAGACAAACACATTTTTCTTGTCTCGTCGTCCAACCCCTGGTATGGAGACATTCTTCTCTATCTTCAAACTTTGAAGTTCCCTCAGCATCTCTCACGAGATGACCGACGACATGTAAGGTACCAAGCGAAGAATTATACTATCCTCGGTGACACTTTGTATTGCCGAGGAATAGAAAATATCTTGCGTCGTTGTTTAACTCACGGAGAAGCCTATTTAGTCCTGAACGATTGCCACAACAGGGCTTGTGGTGGTCACCTATCCGAGCTTGGAACAACCCAAAATTTTTTGCGAGCCGGTTATTTCTGGCCTATTATATTTAAAGACTGTATTGAAGTAGTTAAGAAGTGTCACCCCTGCCAGGTGTTCACTCAAAAAATGCACTTGCATCCAACCCCTCTTCATTCAGTCATTATTGTCGATCCCTTCACCAAGTGGGGGGTGGACTTCGTGGATTGCAACCCAACTTTGGCTGGGGAGCATCAACACATTATCGTGGTCATTGACTACTTTACTAAGTGGGCCGATGCCATGCCTACAGTTAAATTCAATGGGAAGACATGAACCTTCTTCGTATTCAATCAAATTATCACTCGGTTCGGTATCCCGAGTGAGATTGTCACTGATCATGGCAGTCACTTTCAGAACGAAATGATGGAAGAGATAGCATTTAAGCTGGGGTTTAGACATGGTCATTCTTTTCCTTATTACCTCCAGGAAAATGGACAAGTAAAGGCCGTCAACAAGTCTCTTAAGACCATTTTGGAAAAAACTGTCAGCCAGAGTAAGTACGACTGGCACATTATGCTATATCCCGCACTTTGGGCATACTGAACCTTGGTCAAGAATGCGATCGGATTTTCCCCTTTTTAGTTAGTACATGGTGTGGAGTCAATGTTACCTATTGAATGTGAAATCCCTTCTCTTAAGTTGGCAGTCGCGCTCCTACCTGACACTTCCGATCTCGAGCGATGCCTTGTACACCTAGAGAGTCTTGACGAGCAGCATCAAGATGCCTCTAGGAATATCGAGGCGAACAAAATACGTGTCAAGGTCCAGTATGATAAGTCTATCTGTCCTCAGTTGTACGCTGAGGGTGACTTGGTCCTCTTGTATGATCAAGCCAAAGAACCACTGGGGGCAGGCAAGTTTAAAACCATGTGGCACGGTCCTTATATCGTGCGACGTGTCTTAGAAAAAGGAGTCTACGAGTTAGAAAATTATGAAGGGAATATGTTGTCCGAGCCCAGAAATGGGCTCTACTTAAAAAGATGTTATGCTTGAGCCCCAAGCTTGGGCGGAACTCTTTGTATACTAATGTAATTTAGTGTATATATATTTTCCCTTTCATTTCGTCTTCATCTTGCTTATCGATTTTTTCCGTGGTTGGAAAATTTCAACAGAGTCTTTGGTCTACCTAGGATTTGTAGACGGAGCCAGTCGTCATACACAGAACTTGACTTTCACCTCTTGGGTGGTTTACTTGCCCGAAGGTCTACTAGTGTCTTCAGGTGGCGTATGCCTAGGGCTATCCACGAACAATTTGGCCGAATATAGCGTCGTTATATAACTTTTGCACGATGCTATCTCACATGGTATTTGCTCTTTAGAGGTTCGCCTAGATTCCCAGTTAGTAGTATGTCAATTGAATGATAGCCTACTTTACTCCGACGATTCCTACGGGTACGTCTTTTAGAACGACAGTTTGATTTTATTACATATTATCACATTCCTAAGAGTTCTAATCATGTATCCGATGCTTATGATAATTTCATTTTAGATTGGATTTTGTCACATAACTAAAGCAAACAAAACCATCTCATCAATGTACACATTATAAAATATAAGTAAATTTGAAGATCCTTTTTTATATTTCAAAAAATATGGTGTTTATAGTAAAAAATTGGTGCTAATACCCTCAATACACATATACAGCCGGTACTACAATATCCACGACATCTACGCCTGTGGCGCTGGATGTGTGCCATGGTAAAAAACTATGGCATTTGCGAGACGTCGAAAGAGTCACACCCAAGCTCTAGGCACACCAACCAGTTGTCGTTGCATGGCTTCTGGCAGATCCTCTACCTGAACCATGGGAATCCTATGAGTCAAACGAGACAGGTTTCCTTGCACGTTTTGTAGGACTCTCTCAACTTCTCCTCCCACCACATCATCTCCCTAGTTCCTCCGTCGATGTCGAGGAATCCTTTTCGGCCGTCGCAGACCCACGTCTGTGTTACACAAGTGTCTAGTTAGTACTTAAGAACCACCCAAAAATATTTTTGTTCTATTATACAAAAAAAATGAAATATTTAAAAACATTCGACATACCTATGTCACTGTAGGTAGACCCTAGTGGAAGTGGCATGTACGGATATCCTCAGAAGTCTATCCCCGCATAGGGATAGTCATATAGGGAAATGACCTGTCACTGCCACCAGTAGAAGAAATCCTTGTTGTAGGGTGTGGGCACCCTACCTCCCCCCTACCGCCTCATTAACTTGGTCCACCATGCCATGACTGGACCATGAGGTCCTCTCGGAAGAATCTTGACTCTAGGTCCCAAGCCTGGAACCTGCTCGAAGAAGAAACTGCGTAAGATAGAGGCAAACCCAAAATTCCTCTTACTCCCCTGTTTGCACTCTGTCAGCTGGCTCTTCATATTTTCCAGTAGTGAGGTACACCAGTCATATATTGTGGGTCTCAAAAATTGTACTGCATAGAACATGAGCAGTATCGATGCTTGATGCAATGAGGTCGAACCTGTGATCCTGGTCAATACTAAGACAACAATCTTTAGGCTGAGATTGTTTATCACTCGGATAGGGAGTTGACTTCATACCTTCGGAGTCCCTGCTACTTAGTGGGAATCAATGTACTCCTCTATTTTCATTACGCTCCTTGATCCCCATGATTTGAGGTTTACAACCTCTCCCCGGCGTGATAATACAGTCAAACAGTAAATATCCTCTACTTTAATCCTCAATGGTTGCCCATCGAGGATGAAGCTTTCACTCTCAGGGTCCCAGTAACCCATAAGCATGTCAAGCAGCCTCACCTGGTCCCTCATCCCTTTGAGCGCCCAAAATTTATATAAGCCACATCTCTTCAAGGATATTTGGGCCCCTGGATCTCAATCCACAACAACATCGACCTCCTCGTGCTCTCTTTCCCTCCATTCAAGAACCATCCTGCCAAAGGAAAGACAAAATTTGAGTTAGCAACCATAGAAATCATTGATTTCATGCATGTAGGTGATTTGCTTCACTTACAGGTGCATATAGGGCTCAGTATACCTGCCCTGTAGTTTTCACAGGCATGTATAACCCATCGTATACGCGACCCGATAAGAGACAACCCGCGTACACTGAATTTCATAATTTACGCCCTAAATTACTCAAAATTTGGAACCTAATTTAAAAATTTAATCCACTGAAAATGAAGAGGGAGGGAAGAAGATTTACCTGGTCTAGACGGTTTCTGATTTCATTTCCTGATGCTCCCGCAATCACCAGTTCAATCTCAGAGGTATTTTGGTCCAATTTTCACTATTTGGGTTAAAAATCAAAATGATATAGTAATTTATGGTTTTGTTACTATTTATAAGCAATTTTTACCCACTTTCTATAGTTTTGAGCCATTTTTTCGCCTAATGGACTAACCCAAAGGTGGATTGAGTTGGTTTTTGTATTTTTCACCAAGGATTCTTGCGGATTTCACCGTTATGTTGGTCATTCGTCACCGCTAACATGTATTTTCATTACCCAACATATAGGATAGGTATCCATTCCATCATGCATTTTTGCATTATCCTATAACTCTCATTTTTTATGCCTTAGGTACTAACCCATTTGTTGTGACACAGAACCTTCCATCTGCTATAAGTTGTGTCATATTCAAGTGGTAGAGACTTACCAAACATGGGTGCCCTGGTTAGATCCACTACTTCACTTGGTGCCCATGCATAGATTTTTTCCATAGGACCGGGAGTCCCTCATAGCTAGTACATGAATTTATGCTGAGCCACATTTCTCACTCATAAACATGTTTCCTTATACCCCGAGGACTCCCAAACGAGTTTAATTTAATCTATTTTCCAACTCGTCTTGAAAAAGCGAAAATATTTTTGAGTGAACTTGTCTCTTTCACACTCGTAAATTGGGTTTGAAAGGACGTCTATTTGGCACAAGTTTATCCCTTTTTCACACCAAGTAGACTAAAAGACATAAAAAAGGACATTTTTTGGCATTAAGTTGTGATTTCATCTCATTCCCTCGCTTGCAGTATTGAGCCTATAGCCGGTTCTCTCTTTCCGTTGTAAACCGTTTGGCTCAACAATTTTTGCATCCTCAACCAAGCAGATCCTTGTTGATATATTTTTCAATTTGACACCCTATACCTAGAAGGGAACATTCCCCCGAGTGTCCATCTCCTGCATGCATCTCCTTGCATTGAGCATAGGTATGTTCCACTGTTGGAACTAGTTTTTCTTACTTGCGACACTCGTTTCCTCCTCTGTATCATTTCATTCATTTGTCTATGAAAAAACAAAAAAAGACGGGCGAGAAGGGAGTATTATCTTATATTGGCAACAGTCGTGTTGCCTTTGAATAGAGCACAAAGTTATTTGAGTCCATTCATCATCATAATTTTGGGATTAGCATGGACTTAGGAAGCTGAGCTTGTTACAGAGTCTTCTCTACTGACTGGTTACTCTTTCGGTCCCTATAGAGGGTTTCATTGATGCCTCCTGCATCTCATGGTTTCATCATTGGGTCTATGCTGCCAGAGTCCTCCATATGTCTCATGCTCTTGTTCAAAGGAAGTCTATCAACCTGTGTCGACCACTTCTCAGAACTTTTGACTTTGCATGTTGGCCATACCCTCAGTTTATCTCAGAATCACATGATATTATAGTCCTATCATGCACCCTGGCCCTACTTTCATCATTGATAGGAAACCTTGAACCTAACAATCGACATTTCATCATTGGTCATTGACTGGGTGGTTTCCCTTGTGTTCGACGAGAATACATCTATTCACACATTGGGATTCATGCAGTGTCTTGGACGCCATTAGCCTTATGGGTGGTTTCCTCACCTTTGTCAACAATTTTCATCATTGGGTGCTATCCAGAGGGTCTTTTTCTTATACCGCTTGCACTTGGAACACACTAAAGATGCACAGGGTCGCTGGTTCATGAACATGTTCTTTGTTCGATTTCCACCAAATCATGAAGATCCTGCTTTGTACCTCGTGATGAATGATGAGAGATGCCTTAATGCTCTCCTTTCAGTGGGTCTCTTTCCATCGACTTCAGCCCATTTATTCTGGAAACGAGACCTAGAGTCTTATGAGTACTTTGAGTCTTGCAGTCATTAGTGGTAGGCTCTCTCGCCATCGACAGTTGGGAATACATCAATGTCTCCTGATTGATGGATTCTTCAGGTGTTCGACACCGTCTCCTTTATTCACACTTGTAAGAATGTATTTGGTGCCTTGATACCTACTTTCATTATCGACATGCTGTCTCGTGTTTGTTGACGATATACCTCAATGACCGGTAATCAAACGATGTCTCATTGTGTTTGAACTCAACTCCTTTATTCACATGATGTAGACTTGCACCCTTGGCGGATTGTGTAGAAGACTTGAAAACTTCACTATGTGGCTGCAACTTTCTTGAGCTATTGCTTCCTTTTCATTAGACCAGTACCTATATGACTTCAGTGACCATGGGAGATCATATTGTACTCCATTGTGTACAAATATATTCAGATTGGTTTTGAGACTGGTTCTATTGGGCCTTGTTCGTGACTATGAGAAATTTTTGGCATGTAAAACACATTTGTATTTGTCTATTCATGGCCACAAACACTTGTTTGATATATTTTCACATGGATCTGCAGTGTAATTTTATTCGCAACCATGTATGCAAAGTCA
>ML803428.1:122456-137639 GCA_009831015.1 Picea engelmannii | reverse complement strand
GTGTTGTATGCACATGAACAATGTAATTTCCATCTCTCTATGAATAGATATTGCAATTTTTTCTTTGGAAAAAAGGCCGAAATAGGGAGTCAAACAAGATATTCTTCAAATACAATGAGGAGGTTAAGAACGTAAATATGGAAATCAATTTTGACCAGATCAAAATAATAAAACCAATACAGATTTTTCCTGGGGATACCGACAAGAAAACATACAATTTCCCTTTTATGAGTATAATATATGCATTCTAATGTAACACATCTTTGGAATATCATAGGACAGGAGAGGAGAGAATATTTTAAAGTCATAGAAACTATTGCAAGATGTCAAACACGTTGTCAATTGAGTCTAGCCTGAGTGGTTGTATGATGGAGTGTTCTCCTCCCCACCTAGGTTATATTCCTGTTAAGTGACATAAAAAATCTTCAAGCTTCTACAAAATTTGGTTTACCCTAGGTAACATCCTTGGAATGAGGGGAAGTGCCCAGTGGGTTTCTCCATAAATATACATTGTGTGGAATATAAAAAAACAAGGTGCCAAACACAGTGTATCAGAGAACTAGAAGGAAACATTTATATGATGAAAGACTAAAAAATAAAAAAGATGAAGCAAACAAGCTACAAGATAGCTCAATGTGGTGCATATAGGTTTGTGCAAGCCAATGAAAATGATAACGTAAGGTGGGGCTCCATATTTATTGTTTACCACTCTGATTTTGTTTGTGCATTTTCAGCATCTTGTAACACATAGATAATAGGACCCGTAACTGTGAAAGGGAGAAAAATACAATTCTAGATGACGAATCCAATGGATAGTTTCATGATGCGTTACAAAACTTAGATTAGGAAGTCTGGAGAGTAATATTTACACTCAAGTTTGGCTAAAAATTAGGAAAAAATCAACTAATTTTTCCAAGCAGAATGGAAATTCTTTTCTCTTTGAGTAATATAAAATTATATTGTGGGGTTACAAATCTTGGCTCAACGAAAAACTTAGGGAGTCTGGAGAATAATATTTAGACTCGGGCTTGTCTAAAACTCAAGAAACACTCAGCTAATTTTGCTGAGCAAAATGGCATATAAACTTATAACGTGGGGTTGACAAATCAAACTCACTGACCTGTAAAAAAACAGGGCAAGTACTCATGGGTCAGACTCATGTCAAACTACTGAGTTTGACTTGAGAGTACTTGACAAATCAACAAAGTATTGTAACAAGGGAAACCATTAATGCTTAGTATAAAGTAAGGTTCAACGAATACGGACTTCATAACCAACAAGAATCTACATTGCAACAATAAACTTACCTTTTGAACTTCATCATAGCTTCCAAAAGACCGGAAAATTTATTGGCTTCTAGTGAGGATCAAGGTTTCCCCACATGTGGTGTCCCCAAAGCCCAATAAAAAGCATCAAATCTGAACTGAGGTATCATTTATAATTTTGAAAAAAAAATACTAGAAAAATAGCAAAAACCCATTAAAGACACATAAAAATCATATTTATATGCTCTTCCATAATTTCTGTACAAAAGCATAATGTGGCAAACAACCTAAATCTATAGTTTATTTTTACCCAAAAAACCAAGAGAAAAAATATAAAAATCTTATCCTGTGTGAATGAAAACACAGAGGATAAAGAAAGGTTCAAGAAACAAGGACTTCATAACCAACAAGAATCTAACATTGCAACGATAAACTTGCCTTTTGAACTTCATCATAGCTGTCCCCCAGACCGGAAAATTTCTTGGCTTCCAGTCAGGGTCGAGGTTTCACAACATGTCTTGTCTCCCATCAAATCTGAACAGAAAAAAAGACTAGCAAAAAGGAAAAATCCCATTGAGACACATAAGATTCATATTTTTCTGCTCTTCCCTAATTTCTCTAGGAAAGCAGAATGTGGCAACACCTGAAATATATCATTATTTTTTGCCGAAAAACAAAACAAAAAGATAAACATTGTATCCTCTGTGAGAGAAAACCCCAGATTTTTCGGTTTTAGGGAATTCATGAATGTAACTTACTAGAAAGGAAAATAACTTGTGGAGATTTGGAACTAGTGCTCAGTTGGCCGGAACTCGCCTTTTTCATCGATGTGACTCAATGGGGCATCATTGTTGGCCATGGAGGCATCAAACCCTTCCTTAATAGAGAACCCTTGAAAATTTTCAATGAGCTTGGAAATTTTCAATGAGCCATGCCGTTGTGATTTTGAAGGATTTATCGGTATGGAACGACATTCTCTGTGTTGAAATCACTACATAGACCCACTAGAGAATGAAACATAATCTCTCTTAAAATCCCTTGAAGGTGTTTGGACAACAATTGGACCTTCAACAAGAAGAGATAATAGGGGTATTATTTCCATGTTTTCAGTATGTACTTACATCGTCAATTTGTAGACGAGAAGGAATACGTGAATATGGTCACAAATAAAAAGGTGATATAAAAAGCATAATATTTAAATGTTGTATGGTAAATGTGTTGTTTATTTAAGATTCGACGAAAATGATTGGGTTGATTTTAATATTGTAATTAAAATTTGTTTTTTATTAAAATTAATAATTTCATCCATTCAAAATTGTAATTTTGGTAGAGATTGGTTGGTCGATTCAATAAATTGGAAAAGGTTAAAAACTTAAAATATCCAACCTTCTTCTATTAAAATTCCATTGATATTAGTATCAAAATAAAAAAGATATCATTATGTGAAATATAGTATTAAAATAAAAATCTTAAAGTAGACCATTTTCTACCACACTACCACCTCATGTTAAAATGGTTAAATTTGGTCAGATTCATTGAATAACTTAAGTGAAACTCACCAAGTTTGGGTGGAACTAGTCAAATTTGATTAAAGTTGGTCTTCACTATAGTCATATAATTATGTAGCAACCTTACTCTTGGTTGTGGAAATCCAACAACATAAGAAGTAAAAGTTTCATTTCATGCAAAACCTTGATCAGTTTTTTTAAGGATTTGGGTTGATTTAGAACTAGGCAAAATCCTTACAGACATAGTTTCATCATGCACAAAACTCAAATCATAGTGGAATTCTCATCATTCCTTAAATTTATGTTGGATTATTTTAGGAGTTGTCACTTTTGCTACAAGATTATATTACTTCATCTTAACTAGATATAATAAATTATAATTTTGATTAATAAGTTAATGATATATGTCACTTATTACATTAATTTTGAAAGTTTGTTCCATTTTGAAGGAGTTGTTTAATTATGTAGCAAACTTTTCTTAGTTGTGGGAATCCAACAATAGACAATATAATAAGTCGATAGTTTTAGTTGATATCGAACTATGATCATCATCATCTAGGTTGATTTAGAATTGGGTAAAACCCCTAGGAGCATTGCGCCACCTTGCATGGAGCTTTGATAATGGTTGTACTCAAATCGTAACTCAAATTTCAGCCAAATTGATGACCATAATATCATTGGAAAGAGGGCCCTTTTCCTACAAGATTAACTTACTCTCATTTTGAATGATTTTTACATGTGGTTTTAAAGATGAGACTATAGACTATGAAACCCATAGATTTTGCTTGTTAAATAACAAAATGCTCGTCATTTTATCCTTATAAACATGTCGTGTATTACATTTCCCCCTTAAGAAATCTTGAAATATTGTATTTTTTATTTTTATTTTATAAATATAATATAATTTTATATAATAAAATCATGATATTTATGAGTGAGATAGAGGTAGAGGAGGAGTCATTGGATTATATTGAAGACCCATTCGAGGGGCAATAATTTTGTGTGCATTTGATTTCGAAGGGGTTTTGTCCTAAGAAAGAAGACAAGGTTTGGACTCCCCTGGGAGGCTCTTTTGGTTTGGAGAAAATATTAAAGGAATTTACCAAAGTGGAGAGAGTGGCTCATATTCCCATCCAAGCAAGCATTGTCATATATAATAAAGTCATAGGTACAAATGTCAATATTGATGAGGGAGGAAGGATGGAGGAAATTATTGGTGTGAATTTTAAAAGATATAGTCTTGGTGGAATAGTTAATGTTGGTAGATGTCCATATCAACTTTCACAAGGCACAAAGTTTGCGAAGGAAATCCTAGATAATGCAGTGATAACCCTATTATTCATTCCAATATCACTTAAGAAGATAGTCACTCTGAAGAAGAGTATTTGTCGGGATTGGGTTTCATAGGGAAGGGTTTAAATATAGAATCCCTTTCCAATGAGAAGAAGTCAAGTTGGTGCGAAAAAGATAACCCTAATATACATAAGGTGAAAAAATCCAAGAAAGTTGTGAAGTAGATGAAGTCAAGGTTCAAGATTGTCTTAGGCAAGGACCTAATGGTGGAGAAATCTCTATGTTAGGGTCCTACCCTAACCTCCCTACTTTAGGCTACCTATGAGTTAGTTAATTGTTGTAGGTGGTCATCCTCTTTGAATAAATCCCATTGGATAATAATGGATATTTATTTAATGTAAAAGGGTCCACTTTATAAGGCCCACTGGGTAGTTGGTACCCATTAGTGAAGGGATCACAAGTTGTTAGGGTTTTTGTTATGGAGAAGTTATTTAAAGAGATAGGAGACTTTGGAATATTTGTCATGTGTTGTGTACTTGGAGCTCTGCTCAATGGAAGGTCGCCCCACCTTAAGAGGAAAATGAATCTATTAATATACAATAATGAATGATGCAAATTATATCTATGAGAATTGGCAATTGGGTTTATCTTAGGTGGTTGGGAGGAATGATTTTTATCCTCCCCACCAAAGTCCAATTCCCACATGTGACATATTTGAGCTCTTAATGAGTACATTGTTGTAATGGCCTTGAGCCTTATGTTAACAAACCCTAAAAGCTTCCATGGAATCCAATTTAACCTGGGTACCATCCTCGAAATGAGGGGAAGTACCTAGTGGATTCCTCGGATATGTTAGTTAGTTTTAGTTATTATTATTATTATTATGAAATTATAATTTTAGTTATTTTGTGAGTTTCAAGTTTATTATTAAACATATAAAAATAATAATGGTATATTTAATCAATTGTGAATCATTTTAAATAAAATATGAGTCAACCAAACTCAATTAGAGTCAACCATATTTAGTGTAAAGATTTGAGTTGATGTGATCGTGTCCTCCTTTAATTTGCTAGTAATGATGTTTATGGTTTTGGTATCACATAATGTATGCATGTATTTTTCATTTTTTTTCATTAAGATCGATCTCAAGAGAGGGACATAGATGTATTTGAATAGCTCCAATACTAGTTAATATGCAACAATTAATGATGCAAATTATATATTATATAATATATCCATAACAATTATCAATTAGGTTTAGCTTGGGTGGTTGGGATGAATTATTGTTATCCTCCCCTCTTAGGTTAAATTCATTTAAGTGACATGTTTGAGCTCTTAATAAGTATATTGTTGTAACGACCTTGAAGCTTATCTCAACCAAATTCAATTAAACTCAACTAGAGTCAACCGGATTTAGTGTAAATATTTGGGTTGATGTGATCACATCCTTCTTTATTCTGGTAGTAACAATGTTTATGGTTTTGGTATTACATGTTGTTTACACACTCCTACCTATGTGAGTCATTACACACTTATTATAGTGGCATATCTTTATGTGGTAAATAGTTCCACATTGATAAATATTGCATAGAAAATAACAAGCCATGTTTCCCCAACCCATCGAGCTAGGTCGAACGGTGGACGTCCCATTCTGGAAGATAGTGTCTTCCTTTATAGGGCCTCGCTTTAGTTTGAAACTAGACTTACTTTCTTAGTGTGGTCCGCGGGCACCTGCACTAAGCCAAGGTTTATAGGGGCGGTGTCTCAGACTCGACCCCGAGGCTCCTCGATGACAAATGGCGGGTCTACAAATTCTCCTAGTTAAAAATAATAATAATAATAAACCATGTTTTTTTGTGTGCGTGTAGAGAGAGAGAGAGAGAGAGAGAGAGAGAGAGAGAGAGAGAGAGAGAGAGAAATAGTTATAATTACTATTATTCTTATTAAATTATAATTTTAGTTATTTTTTTAGTTTTAAGTTTATTATTAAATAAGTAAATAAATAATAGGGGTATATTTAATCAATTATGGATCATTTTAAATAAAATATAAGTGAACCAAATTCAAACAAACTCAATTAGAGTCAACCAGATTTAGTGTAAAGATTCGAGTTGATATGATCACATCCTCCTTTAATATGATAGTAACAATGTTTATGACTTTGGTATCACAAATTGTCCACCCATATTTTTCATTTTTTTCATTAAGAACAACCCCAAGAGTGGGACATACATGTCCTTTAATTGCTCCAATACTAGTTAATATACAATAATTAATGATGCAAATTATATATTATTTAATATATCCATAAGAATTGTCAATTGGGTTTAGCTTGGGTGGTTGGGAGGAATGATTGTTATCCTCCTCACCTAGATTCACTTCCCACGAGTGACATGTTGGATTTCTTAATGAGTATATTGTTGTAACAACCATGAGCCTTATGTCAACCAAACTCAATTAAACTCAACTAGAGTCAACCAGATTTAGTGTAAATGTTCGAGTTGATGTGATTGCATCCTCCTTTAATATGATAGTAATTTTTTTTTATGGTTTTGGTATCTCATATAGTCTACCCACTCCTACCTATGTGAGTTATTACACACATATTATAGTGGCATATCTTTATGTGGTAAATAGTTCCACGTTGATAAATATTGCATAGAAAATAATAAGCCAAGTGAGATACTATTTGATGAATGGTCATGATTATCCAAGCTAAATACCATTGAATTATTATGCTTATGATGGAATTCATTAAGGTTTTTACAGTGGATTCAGATTTGATCGCCAATCCATGAGATATATTTGTATCCATTAAGAGGTTCTTATCCCACAAATGATGTAAAAGAATGCACATGAACAAGAAGAAAATAAGTTCATCAAAAGACATACATATAATATTATGATATTTCATGGCACATACATAGACTGATGCTTCATGATTCAAATAGAATGATTTAGGGAGTAGTGCATGTAATTAGGACAATTATCCTTCTATAGGATGGCACATGTCAATGAAGATAAATGGGTACAACATCAGGAAATTCTCAGCAACTTGGACCAGCTTAACCACAAACTGGATAACTTGACCATAAGTATGAGAAATTGATAAATACCATATGTGAGGAAGAGACATGTTAAGCCCCTAGACAAAGCCCCATGTAAATCCCTAAATAGTGAGTTGTTTTATTTCTATTGTTGTATTAGTATTGTCAGCTAGACCTTTTAATTATAATTGTATCCTTGGTCTCCCATATATATACCAAGGAGACCTAGTTTTAGGATCATCTCATATTGTCTTATGCATTGCATATATTGTAAAATGAGGTTTCCCCCTCACATAGGATTATTCATTGACTATTTTTTGGAGTTTGGTTCGTAACATTTGGGATCAAAGCTATGATCCCAGGGTTTCGGTCCTTCAACCGAGACATCTTGGAATTTTTTATAAAGTTTTTTTTATGGGATTCTATAGAAAATGAAATTTTGAGGATACTTAGGAGACATATCTAGGTACATGTGGTAAAAATTTTAGGTATTGGTTCATTGTAATTTATGAGATATATCCTGTTGGAGCCGCCCTTGTTTTTTAACCCATCACAATTCTCATTTTGGATACTTAAATTTTACAGATGGCCTTTTGATTTTTCCCCCCGAGACTTTGAAAATTATGCAACCTTGTCAAGTAAGCAGCGATGCTTTTCTACTCTCAAAACGAGTCCACTTTCGTAAGAATGTTCGCTCTTTTTGTTGTACTTCGAGACCTCACAAGTCGGATATTATAATTCATAAGTTCACACGTCCCGAGTCGCGAAACGATGAAGTCGTTTTATATTTTCACTCAAGTCAGTAACCAGGGTAAAACCTTTAACTCATGATTAAACGTCGTCGGGGTTTCACACCTCGGCATTCGCCAAGTTCGAATTTTTATTTTTACAGCTCCGAGAGCCGAGAACACGAGGTTCTTTTGGGGTAACCCTGGTCAAGGATTAAAGGCAAAAAGGATAACCGTGGTTAAAATCTGTTATCGACGTTTCGCCACTCGACACTATCTTTTCGAAAGTTACGGCGCCTAAAACCCCGACTCACGAAGTTGCGACGTAATTATAGCATGATTAATTAACCACCTAATCCAAGATTTTCTTCCCATTAATTGAGTCTTAATTATCGCCATCTCGTGGTTTCGCGACTTGGCATACTAATCTCCCAGAAACTTGTCTTCGAAGTTCCAAGTTGTGATATGGCGAATAGATTGATTATAAAATTAATGATGCTCCAAATCGCGATTACTGTTAATTAAGCCAAAGTCGGTCCTCGTGATCTCGGGAGTTGGGGACTCAAAATGTTAAAAGAAAATCCACGAAGTAGCGAACAACGAAGAATTGATGAATGGTGGTAAGACTTGATAATTTAAAATAAAGCGAGATATATCTGGCGTCTCGAGGCCTGCACGTTTCCCGAGGTAGCCTTTTGCTCTCCATGCTTCGACGGACTGTCAAATTGCCAGAAATTTATGACATTTATGGATAAGTAGGGTAAATCCACGCATATAAGATCGGATTTTACGCAATTAATTTGTTTCTAATTACAATTTGATAGGCTTATTTCGAAAAGTACTGAATTTTCAAATATATATAAGAGTTTCATTTTATTATAATCAAAGCATTTTGATAAGCACATAGAGCTCGTCATTTCTGAGTGAACTAATTTCTGCATGTATATGCAGTTCTATCGCAGAAGGGAGAAAACGCAAGCTTCAGCTATGGCTCCACGGAAAGCAGCAAAGGCTAATGTTGAGGTTGCAGGTCAAGGCTCGGATAATGTCTCCGACACTTCACCCTGGAGTGTCGACTCAGTCCCTAGCTGGTCGTTTGTATCAGACATTCTGCAATCGGAGTTGGTGAATTATTCAGACTCAGACGACAATGAAAAGGATGACCTGAACACTAAATACAAGATAGTTTTTCAATCCGGATTGCACAGGGTAGAGACCAGACCACGGTTGCTCCCATATTATGATATGATCCGATGGGCGTTGGATCACATAGACCTACCCACCAGAACTATCATGAACCAACAACGGGTCACGGTCGGGACTTTTAGATCGGAACATATCCAAACCATGTATAAGCTTCCGATGACATCTGAATATACATATGATGTTGAATTCCTGGAGGAATTCAAAGAGAAGGAGTGCACACAATATGATAAAACCATGCCCGGTTTGATAAAGGATTGGGTTTCGCGCACTACGAAATTTAGAGCAAATGACCAGGGCATTTATTCAATCGCTTCGCTGGAGCCACAGTATAAGTATGTGGAAATGATGACATGCCGACTATTTGGGAGGGAGGACACGTCGCATTTCTTCATTGCGTGGGTGCCTCTCATGTTTTGGGTCACATAAGGTTGCTCGTTTAATTGGGCAAAGATACTCTCGGACAGTTTGGCCAACTGGGTCACAGAGTATCAGGAGAAGAAGGCAAGTGGGAGGCTGTCCTCATTTTTCATGTCTGCATATATTATGGACGCGATATGTTCCATGACACCATTCCCCTTGATGAGCTGGGCTTGGAATCCAACCGAAGACAGGCCCATACATATATATCATGAAAAGTTATGGGAAAATAAAGCGGACAATTTCATATACGAATTTTTCAACTAGGTGATGGTGCCCCTGCATATCGCCATTTTTGGTCACCCACCACCTCGTATCTCGGAAAACATTGCTGCAAATCTGAGTGGTATAGCGGATTGGTACGTGGAGGTAGATTTCTCCTACTTCAGAGTGTTCAGGGCTGCTGTTCCCCCACTTGCACTACCATTGTTCATCCCCGACAAGTTGGCTTGTCGCGAGGTCGCCCGACAAACAATGATTGGCGGGGTGAGTAAATAACTCAAAGCGTCTTCAAAGAAGGTGTGGCCATCTTTTCCCATTCGGCTAAATTCTTATTCTTTATTGGATTTTGGGCATGCCAAAGCCGAGGCTGCAGCCCTGGAAGACCTGAAATTGGTCTCCATCGAGTATAAAAAACATGATCCTCAGAGAGTTGTGAGCAACCATTTAGCTAATTGTGGGCTAAAGAGGTTTGAACATGAGATTTCACCCCCAGATGACATTTTCCAAGGGGCGAGGTCTTATGAGGAAGTGCTAGCTCGGATCTGATCCTTAGCACAAGAAGACACCGCCTGTGTATTGAAATTTCAAGAATACAGATGAAGTTGTCTTCCTGCTGTGTTGCGAGGAGGGAGTCCGGGCATTTCCGAGACGGAACCGAAGGATAGTGAAGGTCCTAAAGATGAAGCTCCTGACTCGGGAAAACGCGAGGATGAAGGGAAATAAACAAAGAAGCCCGAAGCAGAGGTACAAACTCCGGACCCGCCTGAAGAGAGTTCTACCAAGAGGGGGAGTCGACTGCTAAGAAATTCAAAGTTATGACCGATGGAAAGAACAAAAAGAATGAGAAATTCGCCACGGAGATCGCAGGAACGCTAGGAGCATATGCATCGACGAATCAGTTTTTAGTTGGATTGCTAAAAAACCAGCTCAATAAGAAAAATCGCCTGATCAGGACTCTCGAGGCCAGATTGGCCTCGGCCACATAAAATGCTCAAGGCCAGGTAAGCGCAGAGATAGAACTGGCCCGACTAGCTGATAAAAATGAGATAGAAGCGTTTAAAACCAAGCTCGAGAAAGCACATCTAGTGGTCTGGGATGGTCGGATACAGGCGGGGCAACAAAGGACTATGATTGCAGAGATGTAGACTCAAGTAGAGGTCGCCGAAAGCAGGATGATCGACGTCAAGGAGTTTAAATCCCGAGCGATCGAGATTCAGAACAAAATCTCTTCTGCACAACAGAGTTTGCTCGCCAAAGTGGGAGCGATCCGAGAGAATTGTCTGTTGATGAATCAGGTTTCCGAGAATCTGACTGTCAAAGAAAGGGATGCTGAAGCGGCTCGGGTTGCCTTCCAGGAGGTGGTAATAGCCACAAACAACAGAGTTTCAGCAGGTTCTCCCGGACTCGCCATCCCAGAACAAACCAGAGGTAATATTTTGTTGAAGGATTGGGAGCACAACATTTCCCTGGGCAAGGAACAAGCCCAAAAGGTAACCAATTCATTAGAAGAAGCCTTCAATTCTATAGATGGCGAGCTGTTGGGTATGGATAGTGGAGGCAATGCAGAAACGTTGATGCAAATGAATGTGGAACAAATCTTGCTTGATCTGAAAGAGAAGGATGAGAGAGATTTGGCCGATATCTCTCAGATAGATACGGTGGACATGGCCCGAGTGGAGAAGCACATGATTCAGCCCAGCGCGCAACTGAGTGCCCTCGACATCATCGATGCACAAATGGGGGACAAGCTGCAGCAGTTAGCCCGAGAGTGTTACTTCGCCGAGGCCAGCTGTCAAGCGGAACCTTCACGGCTCATATCTCAGCTTGTGGAAAGATGTATCGCCTGCACCGAGTCCGTGCGAAGATGAGCACCTGGCACTAAGTAAAGATAGAATAGGGGAGATGGAGCGATTGCTCTCTCCTCTGTCATAACTGAAATTTTTGTGACTATTGAGATTCTACCTGCTTTGCAGAAATTGTATAAATATACCCTGAAGAGAAATAAACAGGGATGGACCCTTTTTGAGTTATTTGTAATAGAGTTTTTACATTGAGAGTTAATACAAGCATATCTGGAGATTCTCAATTCTGTCACTTCTGTATCACAAGTTTGCTTCCTTGTATCTCATTTTTACATTTCAATTCATATTCATAATTGATGTGCTTCGTTGTAATTTAGTACGACCTCTACTATAACGAATGATTTTGATTTTTCTGTAATTGTTTATTGCCTTTCCTCTGCACCAGCTATCAGCTGTGTAAGACCAATCTGCAGTTTCGGAATTCTACATATATTCTTTGTTACATTGGTTATTTTCTTACATATTTTCCTCTCTCGTTTATGTCGTGAGTTTCCCACTGGTTGGAACTTTACTTTGTAAATGGCTCAATGTTTTTCTCCCATCTCACCCCTTTTATAAAGATATGATACAGTTATGGGAACAAGCCTTAGATTTGCATCTACATGTTACTCTTGCAACTGTAAGTTCTCTTTTATAAGATCAAACTGAGACAGCATTTAATCTTTCCTAAAAGTCTTTTATATATATTTACTGTTCCCCCATGACAGTCCCTATACCAACTCAACCTAACATCAAACCCGGATTATTGAACCAAACACACATCACCCTAAACCTCTTCAACACTATCCTTAAAACAACAACTAACCGGGTCAAACTTGAACAATCATGGGCAGCCATTGAACGAGACATAACTACCCAGGAACAGTTCGAAGCCAGACAACGCCAACGAATAAATCTCCCTTAGTTTCCTTCTCCGAAGGTTGAAGTTTCTCCCTTCTCCATCTTTTAACCACTTTTGGATGCCTTGACACTATACTTTTGAGCCTTAAGTACAGACTCAGGAACAACATCTTACTGGCGCCATTGCTGGGGACCGAAGTTACAAAATCTTTTTCCCTGGGAAATGACATTTGTTTTTCGTTGAAAGTGTTACCCTTTGATAGTGAACAAAGAGTACACACCCTTTAAGGATTTTTATCTTTCACTTGGAAACTCCACGAAGAAATAAACTGGCATTTAGTCGAAGGAATACCAGACAAAACCCGGATGGTGAGCAGATTACGCCCGTTACCGATCCCGAAAAAATTCTAAAGGCGAGAGGGTCTTTCAAGCCTACTGCTGCTGTTTACAACCTTGCAATCCCATCACCAAAGGCCGAGAGTCCTTTCGAACCCTCGACCTCATTCAGTCCTTGCTTTGACGCTAAACATTCAACGCCAATCTGCTCCGAAATTAGGAGTGAGATTCATCCAACAGTCCCTTTAGTACAGAGAGGAGAGGGCCCTCTTGAAGGTTCGTTGGCTTTTAAAGTACCATCTTATCTTCAGTTGAATTTCCCGACTTCTCCAAATCCTGAAGAGTGTGTTACACACTCATTTCCCACACCCGTTGGTTTTCCCAATTCCATCTCCTGCAAGTCCGAGGAACCAACTCCTCGCGTTCCTTATCCTTCCTCGTCAGAGTCTCCTCTTAGCGAAGAAAATAAAAATTCCCTGTTATTTTTTGAAAACCCCCTTTATAACTTTCCACAAACAACGATGACAGTCGCCGGAGGAGGAGGTGGAGGGTTTATAGGAGGAGGAGGAGGTTTTGGAGGAGGTGGAGGAGGTGTCCCTCTAGGAGGAGGTGGAGGCCAAGGGCCTCCCCCCCCTCCTAGAGTTTTTGCGAAAGTCACAACCCGATACGCCCCTTTGGTGTTGCCCGTCCCCCTACACGATCTTCCAGAAAACTACATAAAGAATTTACCGAAGTTCAACGGGGAGGGAGATCTGACCGCTGCTGAACATATTAATTTTTTCAACCAATTCGCAGATCTCTACGGTGCCAAGCACGAGGATGTATATTCGAGACTCCTTGTCCAAACTTTTGAAGGTCAGGTCCGAACTTGGTTTCAGAGCCTACCTGCAGCATCTATCCCATCATATGATGCTTTGGAAGATGCTTTCCTCAGACAATGGGGTGAGTGAAAATACCATCTCTATTATCTAACCGAATTCAGGTCTTTGAAGAAAAAGAACTCAGAAACAATCATGGAATTCATTCTGAGATTCAACAAACTGTACAATAAAATCTCAGCTGAAGTCAAACCATCTCAACCCGTGGCCAAAGTGACCTTCGCTAGAGATTTCAAGCCAGATTTCACACTACTTCTGTGAGAGCGAAGGGGAGCCACCTTAAACCGTATGCAGGACGATGCAGTAGAGATAGAATCTAATATGATGGCTTCATGTAAACTTAAGGCTAGAATAGAGACTGGAAAATGAGAGACCAAGTTCTTTAGAGAACAAGTTGGCCCTTCAGGGTCCAATAGATCCTCAGATGATAGGGTGGACGATATGGCTAGAGTGATTAAAGAATTGTCCAATAAAATAGCCCGAATGGAACTCGAACAGGCCAAGGATGACTCTTATCCCAAAAAATATTTCAAGAGAAATCAAAACCCTCCTAATCAACAAACACAAATAAAAAAGGAAGATTAGAAAATACAAGCTCCCTTGAAGAATGAAAATTTTATAGGAGCTAACGATTTTCAAGACTACGAAGATTCAGATAATGACGTCACAAACTTCGGTGATGACTGTAGTCAACCTTATATGACTCGCGAGGACTATGAAAACTATTTAAACACACCACAATTGTTAGATGAGAGTGAAGAGGGTGATCACACTGAGATTTGTGAATCCCAATCAGAAACTGAGATAATGATGGCTGATTTTCAACCAAAATACAACCTGAGATCTAGGAATAGGCCCGCCTCCACGACTCAACCCAAGAGAATCCTTAAAAGGGGCCAAACTTACGATCCTCCTTCAGATGAAACCCCATTACCCAACAAAAAAACTAGAAGAGTGATCACTCAAGAGCCCGAGGTGGAAAAAGTTTAAGCTCAAGCACAGGAGACTGAACCCGTAAATGAAGCTACATATTCAACTAAGATCATGAATGATAAAGATGTCCAGACAAACAGGTCGGAAGGGAAGAGTTCGGAAGTCGAAACCAGAGAAATAGATAAGGTGAGCGGGGCTTTCAGTTTTGAAAATGAGTTAAACAAAATTAAGATACCAATCCCTTTGGTGGAACTAGCGAAAAACCCTGTTTATCGCAAACAAATTACCAAAATGATAGGTGTCTCCGAACTAGAAAGCCACTCTGATGTTATAAACTTGGAAGATGATAGACCTAACATCACTTTTGGTCCCCATTTTGAAGGGTCCAAATATAACATCGCTCCCTTTTATATTACTCTGAACATACATGATCAGTTGCTGCATAATTGTATGTTGGACTCCGGAGCTTCCCATAATGTTATGCCCAAGATTATAATGGAGAAGTTGGGTCTCCAGATCACAAGACCTTATGGGAATCTGTACTCTTTTGATTCGAGGAAAGTTAAATGCATGGGTATGATAAAGGATCTGGTAGTTACCCTGGCACAGGTCCCAGTCAAGAGTATCCTGATGGATGTGGTTATCGCA
>ML803428.1:61647-95109 GCA_009831015.1 Picea engelmannii | reverse complement strand
GAAAGGATCACCTTCAAAAGGTAAAGGGACCACCCCAATAAGCAAGAGGTATGAATCCTTTCTCATGGGGATAATATCCCTACCACAAGAACAATTTGAATTCCTTTATTTAATGTTGGTTTCTCTTTGGAAGTCCCAATTTTGGAAGAAAATCCCAATTTTGTGTCCTCGCAAAAAATGCCTTATGAAATACATGAGAAAGAAGAGGATTTAAAATATAAGTCTTTCAAAGGCCCTAGTCCCATTGAAATTGACCCTATGTAGAGTAATATTCACTTAGAATATGATCCAAGAGTAGATGACGTAAAAGATGAGCTTGCGGAAAAAGGAAAGAAATAAGAGAATGTTAGTAGGAAACCTCACAAGGAAAAGAGGGAAGAGGCAACTGAAAAGGATAAATAATTGGAATAGTAAATTACATTGGATAAAGTTATGAGAGCCACAAGAGGAGCAAGGAATCAAAGAGGTCCCAATCCACCCCTAAGTGAGACCCACAAAAATACAACCAAATGATGAAAATTGTATACTAGAATTGTAGGGGCTTGTGGGGAGCAAAATAAGGTAGAATTAGTTAAGGACTTGAAAAATTTAGAGAAACATTCAATGCTTCTACTCCAGGAGACTAAATTAGAGTCTGAATAAACCCTAGCAAAATGTAAAAGAATATGGAAATACAGTGAGGGTTAAACAATTAGAACTAGAGGGGCCTCTCGGGGTCTTTGCACAATATGGAACAACACAATTATGAGATTAAATTTTTAATAACAAACCCAACATTGGTTGTTGACCAGTCTTACACATCTCTATTTTGGGTGAAACCTTGAATGTAGTAAAAATATACACGCCCTTTGCATACTCTGAAAAGGTTGAATTTTAGGACTCCCTAATGGCTTTGAAAGGGTATGAGTTTTGGAATCAAAATATTGTGTTGAGAGATTTTAATACCACCATGTGCCAGAAAGAGGAGCAAGGAGGTAGAATTGTTAGATATCCCTCGAGGGATCAGATGTAAGACTTGATATCCATAAGGGATTTAGTGGATATAAAAATATCAAGGGGAAAATTCACATGGTCAAATAAGAGGGCAAGTCTAGGCCATATTGCTACTCGAATGGATAGATTCCTTGTACATAACTTTTTTTTGGAGAGTGCCTATACAACCTTGATCCAAATTATGTTCAGAACGAAATGAAAGAAAATAAATTACAATGAAATACTCATGAAACTTGTCAGAAACAGAGAATGCAACAATACTTGATTTCTATGAATGAAAGAACTTGAAAGAGACTGTAAAAATACAGAGTGCAAGACTTGCTAGAATGGTGGCAGCTTTATCTCTAAGAAGAGATGCGACGACTGTTGGAGTTACTTCACAGACACCTAGGATTTATTTTTCTTAAGGTCCTAAGGTTTTTCCTATGTTTATTAGTCATTATCCAGTCTCCTAAATTTAGGTAGAATATTCCTCTAGGAGAATATTCTCTTCAGTTTTCACTTCAGTTTGATCAGTTGAGTGGAGTCTAGATGCTACATTGGGATTATTACCATGAAACATTGGGATCATAACTAGATAATTCACATCGTCCTTGGGATCATCTCCAAACTAGCACATTACTCATGATTCCACAATCTCCTCCTCACTTCATTATGTTTCAGTTGGTTAACTGAAGACTGATAGACTAGTTAACTCAAACTAGGTGGCAGTTCACTCCCGTAACTTCCTGAGAGACTAGACTAGGTGGACGTTTACTCTCATAACTAATGGTGTGTGTCCAAATCACTCTAGACCACCACTATGGCATATTATTTACTCATGTATCCTATATCTATTGTAAATTATTCACTCTTTGAGTGTGGATTACGGTTAATGAGAATTCTTCCATTCTTTCTCTCTTGCTTCTTCTTTCTCAATTTATCTATGCAAATGTGTGTGGTATTTTCTAGTTAGATCTATTATGTGTAGGTTCAAAACATTTACATGGCATCAGAGCCAACGGACTGCTGAGCAAAAGCTACACCAAATTGTTTTTACAGGTACAAAATATTGAAGACAACGAAAAGATGGATTTCCAAAAAGAATTCATTCTTACACCTTACAACTACTTTGCATGGAACAATAAAATAGTCATACATCTCCAAACTAGAGGATTGTACATGTTAAACTTGAATATAGATACATAACCGACATCAGCCATAGAAAAATCCAAGTATTTAGATCACATGGATGAGGCACTTGGAACAATTTGCAGTCTTATTTCTCCCGATCTCCTTTTTCACATATCTTCTTATATGCATGTCTTTTTCATTTTTTTGCATTAAGATCGATCCCAAGAGTGGGACATAGATGCCTTTGAATAGCTCCAATACTATTTAATATGCAACAATTAATGATGCAAATTATACATTATATAATATATCCATAACACTTATCAATTAGGTTTAGCTTGGGTGGTTGGGATGAATTATTGTTATCCTCCCCTCCTAGGTTAAATTCATGTAAGTGACATGTTTGAGCTCTTAATGAGTATATTGTTGTAACAAAATTGAAGCTTATGTCAACCAAATTCAATTAAACTCAACTAGAGTCAACCAGATTTACTGTAAATATTTGGCTTGATGTTATCACATCCTTCTTTATTATGGTAGTAACAATGTTTATGGTTTTGGTATCACATATTGTTTACCCACTCCTACCTATGTGAGTCATTACACACTTATTATAGTGGCATATCTTTATGTGGTAAATAGTTCCACATTGATAAATATTGCATAAAAAATAATAAGCCATGTTTCCCTAGCCCATTGAGCTAGGTCGAATGGTGGACGTCCCATTCCAAAAGATAGTATCTTCCTTTATAGGGCCTCACTTAAGTTAAAAACTCGGCTTACTTGCTTAGCGTAGTCCACATATGGCTGCACTAGGACAAGGTTTATAGGGGCGATCTCTCGGACTCAACCCCGGGGCTCCTCAATGACAAATGGTGGGTCTACCGATTCTCCTAGTTAATAATAATAATAATAATAAATTGTGTTTCCATGTGTGTGTGTGTGTAGAGAGAGAGAGAGAGAGAGAGAGAGAGAGAGAGAGTTATAGTTACTATTATTCTTATTAAATTATAATTATAATTATTTTTTTTAGTTTTAAGTTTATTATTAAATAAATAAATAAAGAATAGGGGCACATTTAATTAATCATAGATCATTTTAAATAAAATATGAGTGAAATAAATTCAAACAAACTCAATTCGAGTCAACTAGATTTAGTGTAAAGATTCGAGTTGATGTGATCACATYCTCCTTTAATATGATAGTGACAATGTTTATGATTTTGGTATCACAAATTGTCCACCCATATTTTTCATTTTTTTCATTAAGAACAACCCCAAGAGTGGGACATACATGCCTTTTAATAGCTCCAATACTAGTTAATATACAATAATTAATGATGCAAATTACATATTATTTAATATATCCATAAGAATTGTCAATTGGGTTTAGCTTGGGTGGTTGGGAGGAATGATTGTTATCCTCCTCACCTAGGTTCACTTCCCAYGAGTGACATGTTTGAGCTCTTAATGAGTATATTKTTTTAACAACCATGAGCCTTATGTCAACCAAACTCAAATAAACTCAACTAAAGTCAACCAAATTTAGTGTAAATGTTCAAGTTGATGTGATTGCATCCTCCTTTAATACGATAGTAACATTTTTTATGGTTTTGGTATCACATATAGTCTACCCACTCCAACCTATGTGAGTTATTACACACATATTATAGTGGCATATCTTTATGTGGTAAATAGCTCCACATTGATAAATATTGCATAAAAAATAATAAGACAAGTGAGCTACTATTTGATGAATGGTCGTGATTATCCAAGTTAAATACCATTGAATTATTATGCGTATGATGGAATTCATTAATATTCTTACAGTGGATTCAGATTTGACCACCAATCCATGAGATATCTTTGTATCCATTAAGAGGTTCTTATCTCACAAATGATGTAAAAGAATGTACATGGAAAAGAAGAAAATAGGTTCATCAAAAGACATACATATAATATTATGATATTTCATGGCACATACATAGAGTGATGCTACATGATTAAAATATAATTATTTAGGGAGTAGTTCAAGTAATTAGGACAAGTATTCTTCTATAGGATAGCACATGTCAATGAAGATAAAGGGGCACAACATCAGGAAATTCTCAACAACTTGGACTAGCTTAACCAAAAACTGGATAACTTGACCATAATTATGAGAAATTGATAAAGACCATATGTGAAGAAGAGACATGTTAAGCCCATAGACAAAGCCCCATGTAAAGACCTGGATATTGAGTTGTTCTATTTCTATTGTTGTATTAGTATTGTCAGCTAGACCTTTTAATTATAATTGTATCCTTGGTCTCCCATATATATACCAAGAAGACCTAGTTTTAGGATCATCTCATCTTGTCTTATGCATTGCATATATTGTAAAATGAGGTTTCCCCATCAAATTGGATTATTCATTGACTATATTTTGGAGTTTGGTTCGTAACATTTGGCATCAAAGCTATGATCCCAGGGTTTCGCTCCTTCAACTGAGACATCTTGGAATTTTTTATAAAGTTTTTATTATGGGATTCTATAGAAAACAAAATTTTGAGGATACCTAGGAGACATATCTAGGTACATGTGGTAAACAATGTAGGTGTTGGTTCATTGTAATTTATGAGATATATTCCATGAAAGATAGGGTTTGTGACTAATCTTGAAATTAGTTTCAAACAAGTCACATTGTAATTTTCATTATATCTTTTATTTTTTATTTTTTTTTATTTTTTACCAGCATGGTTTTGAACGGTGAAATTTTAAGGATCCTGAGGACACATAGAGAAGTACTTGTGGTAAAAATTGTAGGGTTTTCATTGTTTTACTTTATGAGATATAGGCCATGGACATTAAGGTTATTTGACTAGTCCTAAAACTAGCCTCAAACAAGTGTTCTTGGTATAAGTGACATATCTGAAGATTGGTAAGTCTAAATTGAGTGCCACTAGTAACTTTGGAAACAAGACAAAACATGTTATTTCATGTATAAATCTTATAATAAAATCTGAAATATTGGACATGTGGCATTCCATTCAAGCTCGCTATCTGGAAAGGGATAAGAATCAACAAGTTTTAGGAAGTTACCATAGCTTTCACTTGGCACATAAAATTTTGGTCAAACCTCTGGAATTACAAAGAAGACATATTAGAGTACTACAAGACAAAATTTTAGACTCAGAAAGGCCAAAATTTCAAAGATACGTTGGGACAAAGATCATCTAGTAAGACAATCTCAAAATATAGGGTTTTAAAGGTATGCCACTTACAATTGGCATAACTTTTAATTGAAAGATCTGTTTTTGGTGATTCAAAATTTGTGATAAAGAGAAAATAGAGGAGTATTATTATTGTTACCCCACATGGCAAAGGATGTTCCAAAAATTACAATAGCAATTAAACCTCTAGAAATATATTCCATGACTCGTTAAGAAAATGAAGAGATACATAACAAGCTATCCAAATTGGAGGATCCAGTTAATGAATTGAGTACTAGGTCAATAAAAAGCAATGATGTGGTAAACACACAAAGAAAAATACAAGAGATGGAAAAAAAGATGGGTGAAAATAGGGAACAAATGGAAGAAATGAAAATTTCCATGTAAACCATCTTGTTACATACCCTAGATGAGAGATTCCCTCAAGGAGATATCAGGACACAAGGAAATCATGTAAATGTGGAGGAAATAAAGATTGAGCCCCACAATCATGATTAGTCATCACCTCTAGTTATCCATCATTGGGGGTTCTACTCGGCACCAAGGAACTACTAAATTCTCAAGATCGATACAAGGAAGTTTGATGGAAAATATCTTATAATATGGATATTATAGATGGATCAGTTCTTTGATCTACACCAAGTGCCAACCTTACAAAAGGTAAACTTGCATCCTTGTATTTAGAAAATAATCAATTTGTCTGGTATCAATGCCTTTGTGAGAGAAAAAATCATTTTATTACCTCTTAGTCCATTTTTACGAATGAATTGATAACACATTATGGGGATATTAAGAGCAATACACTATTTAGTCAATTGATAAATCTTCGACAATGAATTTGAAAATTAACTATAGAGCGTGCTTCAATCAACCTTCATGGATTCATCCTTCACCCTGGACAACTAGACACACATTCACCCTGTGGATTATGAACAACTTTCATTCAAATGTAAGCAGTGCCATGAATATGGGAATTTTACTAAACATTGTCCAAAAATTATTGTCCCAAAGCAAGAGGCTCACGAGAAACAAGATCAATGACAATAGGTGAAGAAAAAAAAGACATGAAACAAACAACCAGTCAATGCACCACAAGTCAATCCAGCACAATCTATAGTTGTAGCAACACAACCTTTAGGAATAATTTGAATAATGGATTAGCCATCATTGTTTGGTTCATCAAATGAAAAATTAAAAAACTAGAAAGGATCACCTTCATAAGGTAAAGGGACCACCCCAATAAGCAAGAGGTATGAATACTTTCTCATAGGGACAATATCCCTACCATGAGAATAATTGAAATTCCTTTATTTAATGTTGGTTTCTCTTTGGAAGTCCCAATTTTGGAAGAAAATCCCAATTTTGTGTCCTCGCCAAAAATGCATTATGAAATACATGAGCAAGAAGAGGATTTGCCACATAAGCTTTTCAAAGGTCCTAGTCCCATTGACATTGACCCTATGTAGAGTAATATTCACTTAGAGTATGATCCAAGAGTAGATGACGTAAAATACGAGCTTGCAGCAGAAGAAAATCAACAAGAGAATGTTAGTAGGAAACCTCACAAGGAAAAGAGGGAAGAGGCATATGAAAAGGATAAATAATTGGGACACTAACTTACATTGGATAAATTTACGAGAGCCAAAAGAGGAGCAAGGAATCAAAGAGGTCCCAATCCACCTCAAAGTGAGACCCATAAAAATACAACCAAATGATGAAAATTGTATACTGGAATTGTAGGGGCTTGGGGGTAACAAAATAAGGTAGAATCAGTCAAGGACTTGAAAAATTAAAGAAACATTAAATGCTTCTACTCCAGGAGATTAAATTAGAGTCAGAAGAAACCCTAGAAAAATGTAAAAGAATATGGAAATACAGTGAGGGTCAAACAATTATGATAGCCATGCAGCCCCTTCACCACCCGCAGGTCGGAAGGTCCATGCGCACACAGGATCTTCTTCTTCCGTGGCCCGAAGAACACTAGCCGGTCCTTCTATTTCCCTATCGGGAAATCTGCACCCACAGAATTCTTGCACGATCCCCCTCTCTTTACTTATTGGGGAATCGAAACTCGTGACTTCGCGAGTCCAACGGTCTAGCGCTGTACTCTCGAATCCCCGAGACCCGATACCTCAGTCAACGCTGACCCTTTCCTTTACCCTGTCGGAATTTTCTCTATCGCGATTTCGCTACTCGTGATGTCAAGCAACTCGGTTTTCTGACCCCGATGCCCGATACGTCGAAACTCCGATGAACTCATGGCTTTGACTTTTCAATGGGTCCGTCACTTCGTCGGGACTTCGGACTTCGCGGGATCATGAATCCTAATGTCCAATGTTTGGGACTTCTCATCGCGAAACCCCAATGAAACGACCACCTGTCCACGTCACCAACTCCTGTGGCCCCACACTATTTACATAGTCATCGAGATATCGTGTGTCGCGATATCGCGATTCCCGTTGCAAGAATTTGGAGTTTCAACCCATGAAACCCCGTTCCACGATATACGTGTAGATCCAACGATCCTTGTGGTTCGCATCAACGCCCCTTGTCGCTCCTGAGCTTTGAGTACTTTCCACACTTGTGCTGTAACTTCTCTGCACCTCCGCGAGATCCAACGGCTCACGGTGATTCACAAAATCTCCTCGGAGAATTTCGTCCATCCGATCTTCCTTTGAGAAACCTGCGAATTTACAAAGTGTTCTTCCAGAACTCGTCCACCTGCTCGCAAACCTGCGACACCTCTTATGAACTTTAAGTCACAGCTTTCCTGCGTTATCCTTCCATGAATTCAAAGGCCTATTCCTCCTGAGATTTCCTACGACTTTAAGTCTTCAGAAAGAAACCACTTGCACTCACTCCCTGCGGCAACTGTCAAACACGTCTAAGTGTTTGAACCCTTGACTCTGCGCACACCTGCAGCAGCAGTCCTTCGATACTCTACTCAGGTTCGCAACCCTGAGACTTCTACCGGCCTGCACACTCCTTGCATGGCTCCTGTGCCCAACTACACCTTCAAGTGAATGAGGACAAAAGTTTAACTTTCTGAGCTTCAGAGACGCAACCCTGAATTCTTGTCGATGCACTCCTTCCAGACACTTCAACTGCACTCCTTGCAGGAATTCTTACTCAGATAGAGAGACAATTGAAACTCATTCCATTTGCCTTTCAGACTTCAATTCAAACATGAAATCATATACACAGCATATAAAATTAAATGTATAACTAGAAGCAAAAATTCATGAGCACATCCACATCAATACACAGAGAACAACACAAACCATGAACTTGAATCAAAGCTCTTCTATTAATTCAAATGTGTGTACATGGATGTTCTTACATAGCCCTCTGCATTCTCTTGCTCACCTGCTTCATAATAATGTTACAATGCACAATGAGGGTGTCTATATCCCGTTTCCCTCCTGCGCTCTCGAACAGTCTAATCTAGAATTAAATTCTATCTACTTTACATTAACTATTTTAAATGTCGTCTATCTACTAAGGATGAGAGCTTAAAGGATCAAGGTTCGATTACAATATACAAAGTGCACTTCATTAAATTTTCACATTAATGTTTGCGCAACAACTTCCAAAGTGTTTTCCAAATTTGTGTTGGCTTGTCCAGCTGTCCAATTGATTCCGCGCTGGCTCGCTTGATGTGGGCGATGCTCCTGCATCATACTCCCTCGCTTGAAAACTTTCATGGGCTTCTATCCATGAGCTCCTACACAGTCTGTCCATGCTTTTGTATCTATGTTTCAGTCTCCCAGCTGGCATGTTCAACTGGATGATTCTTCCACTTGACCAGATACTCGAAGTATTGCTTTCACTTGGTCCTCTTGCTTACTCTCTTATCCAGTATGCACTCCATCTACGGCTTCTTTGCAACTGGAATCTGTTTCTTCCACTGGATCACTGGCTGATCAGTTCTAGTCTCGGCTTCTCCAACTTTATATGGGTACAAATCTGAGATATTGAATATCGGAGAAATTTCGATCCCATCGGGTAATTCAATCTCGTAAGTATTTGTCCCAAACTTTCTCAAGACATTGCATGGTCCAATCTTCTTCATCTTCAGTTTGTTGTATGTTCCTCTCAGGAACCTTTCTTTCCTCAAGTGTGCCAGAACCAGATCACCAACCTCAAACTGAAGTTGTCTTCGATGATGATCTTCTCTGCGCTTATACTCCTGACTCGAATCCAACAATCGCTGCTTCACCTGGCTGTGAAGTTCTTTCATCGCTTCAGTGAATTCTTCTGCACTAGTGCTGCTAGTAGCAGTCTTCTCTAAATCCCTCAGTTCAGAAACTCCTCTCGGCTTCATTCCATAGACAACCTGAAATGGACTCTGGCCTGTGCTCCAATTCACTGAGTCGTTGTACGCGAACTCTGCCTGTGGAAATATATGGTCCCACTGGCTGTGGTGCTCTGTCACCAAGCTTCTCAGCAAGTCTCCCAGACTTCTGTTGACCACTTCTGTTTGTCCATCCGTCTGAGGATGATACGCTGAACTAAAAAACAAGTTAGTTCCCAACTTCTTCCATAAGGTCCTCCAAAAATTCCCTATGAATTTGGTGTCACGATCCGAAACTATACTCCTTGGCAACCCATGAAGTCGAATGACCTCTCTGAAAAACAAGTTAGAAATATGAGTTGCATCACTGGTCTTCTGACATGGACTGAAGTGTGCCATCTTGGAAAATCTATCCACCACCACAAATATTGAATCAACACTTCTTTGTGTCCTTGGCAACCCCAATACAAATTCCATGCTAATCGCATCCCATGGCCTCTCTGGTATGGGAAATGGTTAATAAAATCCCGCATTCTACTTCCTTCCCTTCGAATGCTGGCAAATTCGACATCTGTCAACAAATCTCTTGACATATGCTCGCATCCCTAGCCAAAAATATGACTCATTCAGCTTCGCGAATGTTTTGTCATGACCAAAATGTCCTGCCAATCCTCCACTTTGTTTCTCCTTTAACAAGTTCTCCCTCATGGAGCATTTTGGAATACACAGTTGATTGCCTCTAAACAACAATCCTTCCTGGATCATGTAGTCTATCCAAGGGCTTCTATCTCTGAGAACTGGATTCTCAGCTGCTTCATACGCCTCTCCAAAATCTGGATCATCTGCGTACATGTCCCTGAGATCATCAAAACCTAATGTTCTGACTCTGAACTCCTGCAACAGCAAACACTTCCTGCTCAAAGCATCAACAACTTTGTTAGCAGTACCAGAAATATGCTTTATCACAAAAGTGAAATTCTGCATATACTCAACCCATTTGGCATGTTTCTGATTCAACTTCTCCTGTTGAGTCACAAACTGCAATGCATGATTGTCATTGTACAATACAAACTCTTTCGGGATCAAGTAATGCCTCCATTTCTTCAATGCTTGTATGATAGCATAAAAATCCTTATCATAAGTGGAGTATTTCAATTTTGCCTCATTCAACTTCTCACTAAAATACGCTATCGGTCTATCTTCTTGAATCAAGACTGCCCCGATTGCAAATCCACTTGCATCACATTTCACCTGAAATGTCTTCAGGAAATCCGACAACACTAAAAATGGTTGTTTCGTGATCTTCCTCTTCAAAAGGTTGAAACTATTCTCAGCCTCTGCTGTCCAGTGAAAAGATTTATGCCGCTTCTTCACTATATCCATCATTTCTACGCTAATCCCACTGAAATTCCTGATGAACTTTCGATAGAAACTAGCCAAACCATGAAAACTTCTCACCTCAAATATATTTCTCAGTGATGGCCAATTCTTGATTACCTCTACCTTATATGGATCCATCCTCAACTCATTTGCGGAAATAACAAACCCCAAGTAAATGAGCTATGTCTTCATGAATGAGGATTTCTTCATATTTATCAACAACTTCTCCTGTTGTAGTTTCTGCATCACTGTAGCCAAATGCTTCAAGTGTTCTGCCACTGATTTACTATAAACCAGTATGTCATCCAAATACACAATGAAAAATTTTCTGATGAACTCCCGCAGGACTTCGTTCATCAACCTCATGAAAGTACTCGGCGTGTTTGTTAAGCCAAACAGCATAACAATCCATTCATACAAACCCTCGTTTGTTTTGAACGTTGTCTTCCATTCATCACCTTCTCTCATGCGAATTTGGTGATATCCGCTTTTCAAATCAATCTTTGAAAAGTATTTTTCTCTGCTCAAGCAATCCATCAGATCATCCATCCTCGACAATGGAAATATGTACCTGATGGTTATCTTATTTATCGCCCTTGAGTTAGTACACATCCTCCAGCCTCCTTCTTTCTTTGGACTGAGTATTGTTGGAACAACACATGGACTCAAGCTTTCCCTCACTAAACCTTTGTCCAACAACTCCTGGACTTGCCTTTTAACTTCTTCATTCTCTTGTGGCGTCAATCTGTATGCGGCTTTGTTTGGAAAACTTGCTCCTAGTATGAGATCAATATGATGACTCGCACTTCTAATTGGTGGCAACGAATGAGGTAGTTTGTCCACTATGATGTTAGCGAACTCTTCCAACAGTTCCTGAACTTCATCTGGTAAATCATCCACTCTTGTGCTAGTCAGAACAATCCTCAGCTTCCTGACCACAAAGAATTGTGGATCCTCCTTCTTCTTAACCTCTGTAAGAAGTTCCTTCCCACTCATGAGAAGTACTATGTTGCTTACTTTCGGCTTCACCTCCTTATCCTTAATTGGAAGAAACATGTGTGTCCTCCCATTCTTCTCTAGGGTGTATGTGTTCATTCGCCCATCATGAATCACATTCCTGTCATATTGCCATGGTCTACCTAGCAATAGATGACAAACATCCATGGGAATAACATCACATAATATCTTATCATTATACCCTCCTATCTTGAATTCAACCAAGCATTGTTTAGTAACAGTTACCTGGTGTCCTTTTTGTAGCCACGAAACTCTGTATGGGCTTGGATGATCAGTCGTCTCCATCTCCAGCTTTTCTACCATCTTCGTAGATAGGATATTGTCCATGCTACCACTGTCAACAATGACCTTGCATACCCTGTCCTTGGTCTTGCAAGCAGTCCTGAAAAGTCTGGTCCTTTGGACTGAACTTTCCACCTCCTTCTCAGGTGTCAAAAGGACTTTTTGCATCATGAGCGATCTTCCGCCTTCAGCATCTTCTGCTTCAACATCCCACCCCTGCGCTTCGGTGATGTGAGCTTCTCCAATTTCCTTCTTTTTCTTTGGACACTCATAAGACTTGTGCCCATTCTTCCCACATGTGAAGCATGTGATTACTCAACCTCTTCCTCTTCCTCTGCCTCTAGTACGAGGAAAAGTGTTGTTATCAGCATAATCTCCTTTCTACTCATTATGATGTCCTCTTTGCTCAGCATATTGCTGCCCTTGCTGTGAGGTTCCACCTCTCTCAAATTTACCCTGAGGTTTCTTCCATTCCTCCTTGTGCTTCTGATATTTATCCTGGGAAACTGATTTTCCTCTGGGCTGACTTCTGCCTCGGCCCCTCTGACTCTGCTTTCGGCTCAGCTTCTCTTCAGCTTTCAGATCCATCTGATAAGCATGTTCCACCGTTTGGATGGTTACCATGCTCATCTCGTCCTGGATATCATATCTCAGGCCATTCATATATCTGGCAACTTTCTCATCATCGCTCTCCCGATGACCTGCCCTTATGTTCAGTCTATAGAATTCCTCAGTGTATTCCTTCACTGTCATCAACTTCTGTCTCAGGTTCTGCATCCTCCTAAACAGAGTGATTTGATAATCCCTCGGGATGAATTTCTCCTTCATCTTCGTGATCATCCTGTCCCAGTCCCATCTCTTAATATTTTTCTTGCCCTTGCAGCGTCTGTCATCTTGTAGTTCATCCCACCACAATGCTGCATGTCCCTTCAAGCGTGTGACAACATGCTTGAATTTCTTATCTTCTTCGACGTCCTCATAGTCGAAGTACGTATCAAGAGCTCTAATCCAGTCTAGAAGCTCCTCTGCATCCAAGTTTCCCTCGTAAACTGGAATGTCCATCTTTTCTCTTGCACCCATCCTGGCAATAGCTCTGATCAAATGCTCATTTGATGCATCTTCGGCTGCAACTTCCTCCTCGCATTCAGCCTCGACTTCAGTATCGAAATCACTCAGATCCCCCGCACCGGCTGTGCGTCTTTGCGATGTCTCCATGTCTTCGAGTTTGGCTCAGAGATCACACATTTTTCTTTCTATGGTTGGATCTTCCATCTTCCTGCCTCTTCGTCACGGCATTTCCCTATCCTCTGGATCGATTGACTGTCTATCTCTTCTCGGCGGCATGGCGAATTCTCTTTCTCTGCTACAAAAAGCAAAGAATATTTTTGTGCTTTGATACCAAACTGACATCCACACGGCCCCTTCACCACCCGCAGGTCAGAAGGTCCACGCGCAAACAGGATCTTCTTCTTCCGTGGCCCGAAGAACACTAGTCGGTCCTTCTATTTCCCTATCGGGAAATCTGCACCCACAAAATTCTTGCATGATCCCCCTCTCTTTACTTATTGGGGAATCAGAACTCGCGACTTCACGAGTCCAATGGTCTAGTGTTGTACTCTCAAATCCCCGAGACCCGATACCTCAGTCAACGTTGACCCTTTCCTTTACCCTATCGGAATTTTCTCTATCGCGATTTCGCTACTCGCGATGTCGAGCAACTCGGTTTTCCGACCCTGATGCCCGATACACCAAAACTCCGATGAACTCGTAGCTTTGACTTTTCAACGGGTCCGTCACTTCGTCGGGACTTCGGACTTCGCGGGATTACGAATCCTAATGTCCAATGTTCGGGACTTCTCACTGCAAAACCCCGATGAAACGTACCACCTGTCCACATCACCAAATCTTGTGGCCCCACACTATTTACATAGTCATCGAGATATCGCGTGTCGCGATATCGCGATTCCCATTGCAAGAATTTGGAGTTTCAACCCACAAAACCCTAATCCATGATATACGTGCAGATCCAACGATCCTTGTGGCTCGCATCAACGACCCTTGTCCCTCCTAATCTTTGATTACTTTCCACACTTGCGCTGAAACTTATTTGCACCTCCGCGAGATCCAACGGCTCACGGTGATTCGCGAAATCTCCTCGGAGAATTTCGTCCATCCATTCTTCCTTTGAGAAACTTGCGAATTTACAAGGTGTTCTTCCAGAACTCATCCACCTGCTCGCAAACCTGTGACGCCTCTTACGAACTTTAATTCACAGCTTTCCTGCGTTATCCTTCCATGAATTCGAAGGCCTATTCCTCCTGATCTTTCCTACAACTTTAAGTCTTCAGAAAGAAACCACTTGCACGCACTCCCTGCGACAACCGTCAAACACGTCTAAGTGTTTGAACCCTTGACTCTGCGCACACCTGCAGCAGCAGTCCTTCGATACTCTACTCAGGTTCGCAACCCTGAGACTTCTACCGGCCTGTGCGCTCCTTGCACGGCTCCTGTGCCCAACTACACCTTCAAGTGAATGAGGACAAAATTTTAACTATCTGAGCTTCAAAGACACAACTCTGAATTCTTGTCAACGCACTCCTTGCGGACACTTCAACTACACTCCTTGCAGGAATTCTTACTCAGATAGAGAGACAATTGAAACTCATTCCATTTGCCTTTTAGACTTCAATTCAAACATGAAATCCTATACACAGCATATAAAAGTAAATGTATAACTGGAAGCAAGCATTCATGAGCACATCCACATCAATACACAGAGAACAACACAAACCATGAACTTGAATCAAAGCTCTTCTATTAATTCAAATGTATGTACATGGATGATCTTATATAGCCCTCTGCATGCTCTTGCTCACCTGCTTCATAATAATGTTACAATGCACAATGAGGGTGTCTATATCCCATTTCCCTCCTGCGCTCTCGAACAATCTAATCTAGAATTAAATTCTATGTACTTTACATTAACTATTTTAAATGTCGTCTATCTACTAAGGACGAGAGCTTAAAGGCTCAAGGTCCGATTACAATATACAAAGTGCGCTTCATTAAATTTTCACATTAATGTTCACGCAACAACTTCCAAAGTGTTTTCCAAATTTGTGCTAGCTTGTCCAGCTGTCCAATTGCTTCCGCGCTGGCTCGCTTGATGTGGGTGATGCTACTGCATCAAATTAGAACTAGAGGGGCCTTTGGGGGTCTTTGAACAATATGGAACAATACAATTATGAGTTTAAATTTTTAATAACAAACCCAAAATTGGTTGTTGACCAGTCTTACACATCTCTTTTTCGGGTGCAACCTTCAATGTAGTAAACATATACATGCCCTTTGCATACTCTGAAAAGGTTGAATGTTAGGACTCCCTAATGTCTTTGAAAGGGTCTGAGTTTTGGAATCAAAATATTGTGTTAGGAGATTTTAATACCACCGTGATGTCAGAAATAGGAGAAAGAAGGTAGCATTTTTAGATATCCCTCAAGGGATCAGATGGAAGACTTGATCTCCATAGGGGATTTAGTGTATATAAAAATCTCAAGGGGAAAATTCACATGGTCAAATAAGAGGGAAAGTCTAGGCTATATTTCTAATCGACTGGATAGATTATTGTTTTTTGAGAGTGCCTATACAACATTGATCCAGATTATGTTCAGAATGAAATGAAAGAAGAGAAATTACAATGAAATACTCATGAAACTTGTCAGAAACAGAGAAATGCAACAATAATTTATTTCTATTAATGAAATAATTGTAAATAGAATGTAAAAATACAGATTGCAAGACTCGCTAGAATGGTGGCAACTTTATCTTTGAGAAGAGATGCAACGACTACGCTCATTCACTAGAAGATCATTGCAATGAGGCTCTGAAGGCATTTTTATGTTGAACAAGAATTCCAAAACCCTAGACATCCAAAAACCTAACCCTAGGAGATGAAATGCCAAAACTCATGTGGACCCTGTTTGGGTAAGTTAGTACATTAAATTCTCCGGGTCATAACGTTTGCATACGATCTCCGTTTTAGGCGTGTGATATCCCGTTAGAAAGGTCTTTTCGAAAAATATGCATTTCGTCAAAATTTGACTCCATCTATAGTTTGACAATGATGAGCCAAAATAACATTGTTTATGGCCCCAAAACGACCATGGAAGTACATCAAGATGTGTTGACATGAAAACATACAAAATAAGCCATTTGGATTAGTTGGGAGGCTACCAGTATCCACCTGGAAGATGTGTAAGGCTTCAGACAACCCCAAAAGTGTAGAACCCACAATAAAAAATAAGTATAGAAGAATGTGTTGAACTAAAAACTGAAAAAAGGAGCCAGTTGGAATAAGTGGGTGACCACCAATATCCACCTGGATCAATCCTCCCCCCATAGGAAGCAATGGTCTCCATTGCATTGAGTGCCTAGGGAAGAGGGGAAAGAATGTTCTGAATTTGAATCTTGGTGAGATGCGTGCTTTACTGGAGAAGTTGTGCTTCTTGGTATGTGGAAGACTATCACAAACTGGTTTCTGGCGGGTTGCATATGCTCCACCAACTTGTTGTCTCTGGGTTTGATGGGGAATTGTGTAGGAACAATATCTTATTTCTCTTTGACAATCTATTTTTGCTGGATAGAAGGTGTTGAGGTTGCAGTGGTTGTAGTGGTATTTTGTTCATTCTTTGAATAGACTGCGAAGAGGATGAATTTTGAAGTATGTGAGATTACCTTGCTACACTATTTTGGTGGAGCAGTAATCGGAACTACCTTTGGTATCCGATAGAGCTGACCTCCCAGAGTAATAATGCCACTATAGGGTCTAGACTCATAGACAACATGTCATCTCCACATATATGGTTGGCCCAAAACCACATCACAGACATCAAGAGGGGAAACATCACACACTACCTCATCCTCGAAGGGATGGATTCCATAGGACAGGTGGCACCATTGGCTGACACAGAGATCTCGTCCCTCATGAAGTTTCCCGATGTTGTATGGATGTGGGTGTGGTGTTGTCGACAACCCCAACTATTTGATGAACTTAGCTAAGATCAGGTTCTTCTCTTTGATGTTATCAAAAATGAAATGTAAAGTGGTCCCCTTCACCCACATCTTTGAATGGAAGAGGTGCTCCCCCTCTTTAGGATCCACTGATTCTTATGGTTGAACTGTTGTGGTCACGAAAGTGGCAGTGGGGTCTACGTCAATGATCTGCTTGTTTTCAATATTTTCTAGATTGTATTTTGAATCAGGGTTCAGCTCCGTGTCTTTGACCTTGGCCACCAATGACTATTTCAAGCGACATTCATTGGTGTTATTCTAGGGGATTTTCTGGAAGTCACACCACTTCTGAGTGGAATTATTCATCTTCCCTTTACCCTTTTTGTCCCGTGTCTTGGATTGGTTGTCTAGGGGATATTGGTTAGGTTCATCTTTATCGTGCTTTGGTTGTTGCATATTTGCAGACCCAAATTTCCATTTGTTTTGGTGCCTAAATTTCTTCTCGATTTTGATAGCATATCGATAGGCAACTCCCAATGATGAGATGTTTAGGAAATACATTTCGGCTTGGTTGTACTTGTGTAGAGCCCCATGATATTTCAGAACCAAATGTTTCTCAGAGTCCTTGATACCCAACTTGGTGTGAAAGGTATGGAAAGTATTCATGAACTTCGAAACTGTTTGGATCTTCTGTTGCCGCAGTGTGCTCCATCTCATGTACTGGTCTTCATAGTTATAAACATGATAATATTGTTCTTTGACCACATCCACAAAAAATCACAAGTGGGATCGAACCCATAGATTCCAGACTCCTCTATGGAACATTTCTCCCAGTAAGTTTCCCACCAATGTTTGACATGGGGGAGAGCCTCGAGGAGTGCAAAGGTGATCTTTTCCCTGTTAGAAAAATTTTGAACAGAGAAATATCATTCTAATATATTTAACCATTTTTCTAGGGCATCCGCATCTATATGACCTTCAAATATGACAATCTCAAAATTAACATGTACCTTGAAGGGAGAGGTTCCTCCAAAATGGTCGCTTGATGAAGATGAGCATGTTGCTATCGGCAAACGTTAAAGAATGTGTGAAAAATTCTCCATCATTTCATCCCTCTTTCGCCCTAGAGCTTGCTCAAGCAACATGTTAATAGAATATTCTAATCCATCATCTTTATTTTCTGCCACCATTGAGGGTTTCTTGGGTGTGCGAGAGTGATTGTCCTCAAGAGAGAAAAACTTGAGACCCAACTGGCTATACTCAGACCTAGTCGGGGACATGCGCTAAAAAATGATCAAGAGCAGCCTGCTTTGATACCACTGATCTGGATTATGTTCGGAATGAAATGAAAGCAGAGACATTACAATCAAATTCATGAAACGTTCCAAAAATAGAGAAATACATCAATACTTGATTTCTATTAATGAAAGAATTGTAAAGAGACTGTAAAAATACAGAGTGCAAGACTCGCTAGAATGGTCGCAGATTTATCTCTGAGAAGAGATGTGACAACTATGCTCATTTGCTAGAAGATCATTACAATGAGGATGTGAAGGCCTTTTTATGTTGTACAGGAATTCCAAAACCCTATACATCCAAAAACCTAACCCTAGGATATGATACGCCAAAAGTCACGTGGGCCCCATTTGGGTAAGTTAGTACATTAACTTCCCAGGGTCGTAACTTTTTCATACAATCTTCGTTTTAGGCACATGATAGCCCATTGTAGAGGTATTTTTGAGAACTACACATTACGCCATCAAAATCGGATTATGTCTATAGTTTGACTGCGGTGAGACAAAATAACATTGTTTAGGGCCCCAAAACTGCCCTAGAAGTACAACAAGATGTGATGACATGAAAACATACAAAATAAGCCATTTGGATTATGTGGGAGGCCACTAGTATCCACCTGGAATATGTGTAGGGCTACAGACAACCCCAAAAGTGTAGAACCTATAATTACAAAGAATTATAGAAGAACGCGTTGAACTAAAAACTGGAAAAAGGAGCCAATTGGAACAGGTGGGTGGCCACCAATATCCACCTGGATCAAACATCTTCTAGAATTATCGCATGGGCCATTTTAGATCACATAAATATCACACTTAAACTGAACAAACTCCCTAATTGTGGGCCTATCGCCTTCAGGTTTAATCCAGTTTTGTTGTAGAAAAAATCTATTATGGACATTATCTCTAAAGCATGGAGTGGATGGATAAGTCAATCATTAGTATATATATGGGAACACAAGTTAAAATATCTTAAAATTGCTCTCAAGGAATGGGCTAAAACCTATTATACACTACTAGAAAGAGATATACAAGAGAACAAGGAGAAGATTAATTAAATCCATGAAAATCTAGAGAGAGAAAAGATCACGAATGAGTTGTTAAATGAGGAGAAAGAAGCCTTCCACAAATATCAAAATGTTTTTAGAACCGAGGAAGCAATTTGGAGGTTAAAGTCTTGAAGTTTGTGTCTTACAAATGGAGATAGGAACACCAATTTTTTTCATAAACAAGCCAGGGATGGAATTTGGAAAACAATGTTAAGGATATTCTCACCCCCAGTGGGACTTTAGCCTCCAATTATGAAGAAATTAAGGAGACAATTGTTTCTCACTTTGTTGATATCTGTGATGAAAAGGATGGAGCTAATATGGAAGATTTTGCATATTTGTTGCATAATATCTCCTCTCTAGTATCATTTGACGATAATCTAAAAATAACTAAAGAAGTATCAAAGGAGCAGATCAATAATGTGATTTGGGAGCTTGCGTCGAATAAATCCCCTAGTCCAGATGGGTTTACCATACACTTCTATAGAAGCTATTGGAACACCATCAAATTTGATCTAATTTGAATGATCAAGTACGCTCAAAGGTCTTTCAAAATTAGGGGAGAAATCAATTATGCATTTTTAGTTCTAATTCCAAAAGAAGAGAATCCCTACTCCTCAATATTTCGGCCCATATCATCATGTAATGCTTCATACAAAATAATGTATAAAGTGATAGCCAACGAGATAAAACAATTACTTCATAAGATAATATCAAAAAATAAAGGATGGTTTACGGAAAAGAGACTAATCATGGACAACATCATTTTAGTGCAAGGGGTGATTGACTCCAGGAAGTTGAAAGGAGATAAAGGCGTGCTTATTAAATTAGACATGGCTAATGTGTTTGATTGAGTTATAGATTCATTTATTTTTGAAGTAATGAAAATATAGGTTCTGCTCATAATTTATAAGATGGGTGTCCTCCTGTATAAGAAACCTTTGGATCTGTCCTCTAGTTAATGGGTGTTCCTATGGCTTATTTAAAGCAAGAAAAGGCCTAAGACAAAGTCACATTGTGTCTCTAGTTATTTACATCATAATGGTCAAATGTATCAAGAGGTTGCTTGAATTTGAAATAAATAGTAAGAACCTCCCCATGATATAAGTAGTGAGAGGTGTCAAGATTATTAACCACTCTCAGTTTGTTGATGATACCCTATTATTGGGAGGGGTCATCACTGTCATGGCATGAAGATTCAAGAAAATTTTGGATATATATTTGAAAGCTTCTAGAGGCCTGATTAATCATAACAAATACAGGATATATGCTTGGAATGTGAATAAAACTCTCCTAAACGCAATATCAAGTGTATTTCAGTTTCCTCACAATGAATCTTGAACCTCTTTCAAATACCTAGGTATGCCCATATGTCTCTGGTCTTCCTCTTCTCACTTGTGGTAGCGGGTTATCAACAAAATCAATGCCAAATTCACTTTGTGGGGAGCACATTGGCTTAACCTCATAGGTCAATTGGTTCTTATCAAATCTATCTCATTGACATTACTTATCTTTCAATATTCTGCCCCACTAGCTCCCATGGGAATTAAGCAACAAATAGCGCAAGACAAGAGGTTTCCAATATGTCTAACTTCCACAAATCAAAGAAGCTGGGGCACCAAAAAGTATACATTGTCAAGAACGTTCATGAACTTCAGTTAGAAAATATCTCTCTTCCATCCAAATCTTCGATCTTGGGGAAAATTCGACATCCAAATGGTATTCCAAAAATAAACATCTTTTTTCGGATTTTGGCCCATGGGATGATTTTGACAGCTGGAAATTTTATGAAGAAGGGGATCCATAAGCTGTCGAGATGCGCTCTCTACCTGAATAGTGTTGAAATTTCCCATCATCTTTTCCTATATTGCAACATTGTTAAGAAATTATGGCAGTGATAAATACTGGGAATTGAACACATATATCAGAAGCCCGACATTTAGAAAATCCTATTTGAAAAATGGGGCTCTATGTACAGGGGATCCTTTCAAAATGAACCCCTTTTTAAAAGGGTGTGGGTTGATTTACCAAAAAACATTTGCTGGAAGTTGTGGTTAGCCAAAAATAGGGTGATCTTTAGACGAGAATCAACCAAACTGGAAATGGTAGCAAGAAGATAAATTTATTTTATGGTTGAACACACAATCGTCAAAGGATTTACCCTCTCCTCCCCTCAAGTGTTGGACAAAGATGAAGATATCTAGCTTGAGAAAATCCATTTTTCCTACTCACATTTAAAATTCAATGAAAGGAATTTGACAACTAGATCTAACTGGCAACTTTGGTTGAATCAAGAGGATTTAAAAACTTGGAAATCAAACCAAGCCTCCTTTTTTCTCTTCTTTGATGGTGCTTCCAAGAAAAATCCAGGGATGGTAAGAGAAATATTGGTAAAATTTCTAACAACCTTGTTTAAATGCAAGCCCTAATGCAAGGTTTGGATATATCCAAGTCCTTAAATTTTCTGAAATTGACCATTGTTGGGGATTCCCTAATTATCATTAGGCATATGGTTTAGGGAACCAAGCCATTGGATGTTAGATTGGAAATTGTGATTGAAAGAATAGGGAAAATTCAGACAACTTTCTCTGTCATCAATTACTATCATGTCAAAGGGGATAATAACTAATAAGCATATCGATATACAAACTTCACCATATTGAAAAAGGAGGGGTGTCTAACCCTTAACAACATAGATTATTATAAACCCATTCCATAACACATTAAGGAAATTCCACTTTTCAAACACTTAAGTCAACATGCAAGCAAGGTAGTGGTCTAAAAAGTATACAAGATCAAGAGAACCACCATGGGACTCACCATTATCACCCATGTGAATTGGACAAACAAAGGCAAATTGGTATAGGTTCCTCGATCCCATCTTCAATTACAAAAACAATCTTTTATATTTCCAAGCCCATAGTTTCATATTTATTTGTAACCCTCCTCAAGTCTATAAATTGATAAATATTCTTGCTCGTGGTGTACTTCTTCATTGTGAGATATGTTGCAACCTTTATTAATAAACAATTCCTCAGTTACGTTTAAAAAAATGACAAATCTTTGGCAAAGAGGTACAATTACAAAGCACATTCAACAATTCCAAAAACTGAGTCTCAGGGTAAAGAACATTTCAGAGGATAATTTGTTATATCTCTTTATGGACACTTTAAAGGAGAACGTTCAACATAAGGTGCATCTCTTCGAACCTAAATCCGCATAACAAGCTTTTAGTATGGCAAGGAAAATTGAAAATAAAAATATGGCTACTAGAAGAGTGAACTCTAACTACTATAGAGAGCACCATGCTCCCTCTCCAAACCTCACTCAACCTATAAGGTTGAAACCTCAAGAAATGGCTGAAAGAAGAGCAAAGGGACTGCATTTAAATTGTGATAGAAAGTATAGTAAGGGGCATAAATATGGTGAGAATAAATTATCATACATAGATTGTGAAGAAGAAGAAGATCAAGAATTGGAACCATCACAGGATATAGAACTAGAAGAGATTAATCCAACCATATATTGTCATGCATTGATTGACATTATTGCTCCAAAAACCTTCAAGATAGAAGGATATATCAAAAAGAAAAATAAAAAGGAAACATTGTTGATCGATTTTGCTAGTACCCATAACTTCATTAATTGCAATTTAGCGAAACTTCTCAATTTCTTTGTATTTCCAGCACCAAAGTTTCAAGTAATGGTTGTAGATGGAAGTACCATAAATTATTTAGGTAAGTTCCATAGTATTAATCTCAATATGAGGGGATATTTATTGGATAGTCCCATGATTGCAATCCAAATGGGTGGTGTTGATGTTGTATTAGGGGTGAAATGGTTACAATCATTGAGAATAGTGGCTCTTAATTTCCAAGAACTTTTCATGAGATTTTCCTCAGAAGGAAAGGAAATTGAAATCAAAGGTATCCGAGGGAATCCCTCTAAAATAATAAGCTCTAAAATCATGACACAATTGTTGGGTATGTGTTATATTCTTTGCACGAATAACATTAGTGTTAGCTAGTAGCCATATTAAGTTTGTTAGCATCCCCAAGAAATTTCTAGCATTTGCAAGAATATTCTAGTCTTTGTAAGAATATTACAAAGCACATTCAACAATTCCAAAAATTGAGTCTCAGGGTAAAGACAATTTTAGAGGATAATTTGTTATATCTCATTATGGACACTTTAAAGGAGAAAATTCAACATAAGGTGCATCTCTTTGAACCTAAATCCCCATAACAAGCTTTCAGTATGGCAAGGAAAATTGAAAGTAAAAATATGGCTACTAGAATTTTTTTTATTGGCTACTAGAAAACACTAATATGGCTACTAGAAAATTTTCCAGTTAAGTTAAGGCAGCGCCCTTGATAAATTTTGTTTGCCTCGAGAAACATGTCACTTTTTTGCCTCGTTTTTCATGTTGCCTCAATTTTTGTGTCCATTATTGGATGGTTTTTCAGCACATGGTTTTTATCGATGGTTTTCTATTTCTAGTTAAGGAATTAGGTTTGTTGACAAATCCAGGTCATTGAGTTAGGGTTTGGATGCCACTGGATCCTATATGTATATTGTATTGTAAACAATGTATCATTATGAATGAATATATAATATGTTGGTTTTATAGGGGAAAAATCTTTGTGTAATGTGTGTATTTTCCATTGTATCTTTTCTATTCTTTTATTGAAAATATATTTGCAGTAAAATATTGTAAAAGGTTAAAATCTACATTTGGTATCATAGCTTTGTTGGCTTCAAGGGGACACCTTTGTGGTCAAGGGTTTGGATCAGGACTGTGATAAACCTTGTTACATTGGGAGATCTGTGGTTTAATGGGATAAGTTTAATGGGCAAATTTTTGAGCTATGGAAGCTCAAGATGGAAGATCTGTTGGTGGAAAAAGATTAGTGGATCGTGGTGGATCYAGGTACTGCACCTACATGAACTTCAAAAAATGACTGGAAAAAGTTGGATTGGAAGGTGAAGAGGACAATCCGATTRTGTCTCTCAGATTTAGTATTAYTGAATGTGTCAGARGRAGCTACAACCAAATATTTATGGGATAAGTTGGGGAAGTTGTATCAGTCTAAGTCCCTAGTAAATAAACTTTTCCTGAGAAAGAAGTTGTTTAACATGAGGATGACAGATGGAGACTTGGTGGTAGAGCATTTGAACRCATTCAATACTRTGGTAAGTCAGTTAATATCTATTAAGATTAAAATTTCAAATGAAGATAAGTGTATCAGTTTACTGTGMTTTTTGTAAATGTGTTGAACCTGCACATAATAGATCTAGTTGGGAATTGACATACAMAGTTGCAGAGAAAATAAAAGAAAAGAGAAACATGAGAGAAATAATGGAAGAATTTGAATTAACCAAATGAATAATTGATAATTTACACATGAAATACTCTGTATATCTCAACCTATGCGCAATGGAGGAGAAGCCAATGCRCCATAGTAGTGGTCTAGAGTGATCTGGACACACACTGATAGTTACAGGAGTAAACTGCCACCTAGTCTAGTCTCTCRGGTAGTTACAGGAGTGAATGACAGTTGAGTTAACTAGTCTATCAATYTTTAGTTAACTGACTGAAATAGAGTGAAGTGAAGAGGAGATCAGGGAATCATGGGTAATGTGCTAGTATGGTGATGATACCAAGGAAAATGCACATTAGCTGGTGATGATCCCAATTTTGCATGGTGATAATCCCAATGTAGCATGTAGACTCCACTCAACTGATCAAACTAAAGTGAAAACTAAAGAGAATATTCTCCCTAGAGGAATATTCTTCCTAAAATATAGGAGACTGAATAATGACTAATAAACAAGGAAAAAACTTAGGAAAAATAAATTATAGGTGTGTGTGAAGTAACTCTAACACCCCCCCCTTGAACATCACTATGGTGAAAATAAAGAATGGGTCCCAACACCGAGGCCATGTAAGGTACCCAAATATAGAAGATACACTGAAATAAAGTGAGGAAAGAGGGAAAACCTCATGGGAAACCCACCCCCTCATGGTACAATGTATGTAAAAAGAAGAATTGACAGTTGCTAGGCAACTGCATCCTTCACTCCAAGATGTCTACAATTTGTTATGTGAAAGGACATAAATTCAGGTTGATGATCCCCTCGTGAACTAAGTCCCGGATGTAATGCATGTGGATCTCAATGTGCTTCGTCTGTTGCCTCTGAAATAGATCTCTGCAAAACTTTAGAGTGCTCTGGTTGTCACACTAGATGATGATCAACCGATGAAACTGAATGCCTAACTCAGTGAGAAAACGTTGTAGCCACATAGCTTCAATGGTTATGTTAACTACCATTATGTAATCTACCTCGGTTGAAGATAAAGCAATACCAACCTGCTTCTTGCTCGACCAATAGATAGGCCCAGAACCAAGATTGAGTGAGTAACTAGATGTGGACTTGCGATCAGTGCTATCGTAGCCCAGTAAAAATCAATGAGATCCAATGTAGATTATTCTTCATAATGAATCCCAAAGGTGGTGGTTCCATGTACGTATCGAAGGATACACTTTGTAGCCTTCCAATGTAGCTCATGCGGCTCCTGTATGAACTTGGAGACTGTGCCAATTACATAGGAGAGGTATGGTCTGGAGTGTGTGAGATACAACAAGCTCCCCACTAGGTGTCTATACAATGTTTTTTCAACCAGCAAAGTGTCCCTTCCATCTTCAAGTTTGACTCCTAATAGGAAAGGAGTCAGAGTAGACTTGCAGTCTGTTATGTGAAATCTCTCAAGGAGATCTCGTGCATACTTGGATTGAGACAATTTGATGCCTGATGCATCCTGAATGATCTTAGTTCCAAGGAATAAGTGTAGAAGACCCATGTCTATCATCAAGAACCTGTCATGCATAATCCTCTTGAATGTAACAATCGCTGAAATCGAGCAGCCGATGATCAACAAATAATCAACATACAAAACTAGGAGTAGAAGCGAGTTAGCCTTCCTGAGCATGTAAACATTCGGGTCTAATTCACAATGTACAAACTTCTGTGACAATAAGTAGGAGTCCATATTGTCATACCATGCCATCGGAGTCTCCTTGAGGCCATAAATAGACTTCTTCAGTCAACAGACCAAATATGAATCCTGCATAAATCCCTGGGGATGCTCCATATAGATCTCCTCGGAGAGATCACCGTGAAGAAATGAATTATTCACGTCCATCTGATGGATGTCCCATCTCTTGGCTTTTGTAATGGCAAGTGCGAAATGTATGGAATCCATCTTCACTATTGGAGCGAAGGTCTTATCATAGTCAATGCCAAGCACCTACTGAAAGCGTTTGGAAATAAGCCTAGCCTTGTATTTGCTAATTTTTCCATCCGCTACGCTCTTGGTCTTCTAGACCCATCTGCACCTGAAAAGTTTCCTTCTAGAAGGAAGGGGAACCAAATCCCAAGTTTGGTTCTTGAGGAGAGAGTTGTACTCCTTCTGCATGGAAAATTCCCAAACGAGATTTCTAGCAGCCTCGCCATAAGACTGTGGATTTGAAGACTGAACCAAGAAAATATGTCTAGGTGGCAATGGTTCAATGGAAGTGAGTGTAAGAGGAGGCTCCTTGAAATCAAATCAATTCCTCGTGGTGTCAGTTGTATCACCAACAAGATCCCCTGCATCCTGAAGAGTAGTCTGGGCCCACTTGGGCCTATGATCTGGATTTTCCTCTACATCTAACTGTACTGATCACTCTATATCTGGATCATTTGAATCATCTGAATTATAAATCTCATCTAAAGAAGAGTCGGCATGTGCATGCTCATCATCTCTGACAGGTGGAAGAACAAAGGTGTTTGCATGCGGTTGTTGAGGTACATGCGAGACACTTTCCTCAAATTGGACACTATGCTCAATGATGAGATAGTCTAAGGAAACATCAATGAGTCTATATCCCTTCACACCATCAGGGTATCCAACAAAAATACAATATGTTCTTTGTGGATCAAGTGCCTTCCACTTTTCAGAGAGAATCTGGGCACATGCACGTGAACCGAAAATGTGAAAGTGGGTAACTTTCAGTTTGAAGCCGCTCCAAGCCTTATAGGGGGTCTTATCCTTGACAGATCTATGGGGAGATCTATTTTGGATGTGGGTTTCACAATTAAGTGCTTCGGCCCCTAATCTCTGTGGAAGTGACTTTGCATGTAGCATGCAAGATGCCATATCTTTTAGAGATCTGTTTTTCTGCTCAACAAATCTGTTTTGTTGTGGAGTATAGGGAACTATGTGATGCAACTGAATCCTTGCCTCGTGAAAAAGATTATGTACCTCATGGTTGAAATAATCTCCCCCGTTATTAGTTCGGAGGAATTTGATTTTCTTTCCTGATTGTGTCTCAAACAGGGCTTTGAAATCTTTGAGGTTTTGGGTTAATGTAATGGGAAAGGGATGTCGACCCATGGGTTTACCCACGCTTAGGCCCACTTTTGTAATGTATAAATAGAAATATAAGCAATGTAAGAAGTAGTATATGTGATTTCCTAGTGAAATTGGTGGTGCATCTATGTGATGTTGAATAAGTGCTCTGTGCAAACTGTGTAAGGCTCACAAGGCTAAGTGCAAGTTACTATGTGATTGATACTGTAACACAAGGAAGAAGGATCTAGCGAGTTTTGCAGATTTTTTTTCCTATGCAAAGAAGGGTTTCAGAGGCTTTGTGCTTGTAACAACTTGAGGACGATAATAAAGAAGAAGATCTTGTGGATGTAGCCCCAGGGGAGGGGGTGAACCACGTAAATCTGTGTGTTATTCTCTGTGCTTTGGTTCAATGGTTTATCTTTGCTTATGCTACATGCTTTGATATATCCACTTATGCTCTGTGCTTCTTACATATATATGATTGTTATATCTGATGTGTATTTGAATTCTTAGTGAAGATATACTAGATATGATATGGGTTACTAAGGGTAAGTGATGAAACAATGTACATATGAGTATTCACTGTGAAGCTCTGTGCTATCTGCGAAGTACAATAAGGGTTAAATACTGATGAATGATCTATGCTAAGTTCCCTGTAAGGATAGAATCATAGATCTGTGTCCTAGCTAAGGTTGCAGACACCTGAGTCTTGCAACCACCCCTTCCTCTACCTTGGGTGAGACTTCATTTGCTTTGTAGGTGTTTCTAAAAGGGTCAGTAGTTAGGGATTTGTTGGTGCGCTCTTGAGTGTTGAACCTTGGGTCTTCCCCTATGCCAACAAATGGTTCCGTTGCCGAGACCTGAAACTGTGATTGTTGGGAACTGAGGAAGAAGAAACTTTGTGCAAAAGAAAGTTATGTGCGTAGATATGTTGCCCTAGTGTGAAACTTTTTACTCGACCTGTGAAGCTTTGTGCCAGCAATAAGGTCAGATCTGAAGAAAGGAAGATCATATCTGAAGAAAAGAAGCGAGATCTGAATGCTTTGTGCTCTAAGAAAAGTAAAAGTGGGAATTTCTGAAAGAAAGAGGTCAGATCTGCAGAAAAGAGGTAAGATTTGTAAGCCCTGTGCTCTAATAAAGGTAAGAATAGTTAAAATTTCTTAGATATGGAAGCTTTGTGCTTTGTAGAAGTAAGATAAGTGAAATTTTTTGTTTCTGGAGCATGGATTTAGGTATGTTTGATAGATTCGGTCCTAGCTTAAAACCTAGGGAATTAATAGAAGAAATAAAGTTTGATATGAATAGATATGATAAGAATAATGATAGATATGTTATACCTATGCATAGAAAGAATGTTTGGACTAAAAAATGGATGCAGGATCCTAGAAAGAATTTTTGCAGGCTAACTACCATGATCCTGGTGCGTAGTACAAAAGAAGTTGGGGATCATTTAAGAGAAAGAGAGGATTGACCCTATGTTACGGTTGCAGAAAACCAGGCCATCTAGCTAAGGATTTCCCTGGTGGAAAACCCAGTTGTCTCTGTTGCAAAGCTTTGGACCATGAAGTATTGGATTTCCCTAGATTGATTGCTAAGCTTGAAAGAATGAATCTGCATGAAGAACACCCTAGGACAACCCCAGAAATAGTAGAACCTTAGAAATAATCAGAGAAAGTATTAATACTGATGAAAGAAACCCTGAAGGAACATAAAGATGTCTGATTACCAGAGATCTTCAAAGAAAAGGAACAAATCAAAGCAAGACTAGGGGACTTTGACATTGACTGTATTCTTGATGAAGAAACACAAGTGAACATTATGCCAGAAAGAACTTGGGAAGTTATAGGGAAGCCTGCCATGATTCCTTCACTGGGAGGAATAAGACTATTCAGAGGAAAACTGGTGATGTTATGTGGAAAACTCGCTCAGATACCTATGACAATCAATGGAAATTCGACAGAAGAAGATTTTGAGATTATCAAATTTATTGAGGATGGCACCCTGTTCACTATGTTACTTGGAAAAATTTGGATTGAGAGAGATCAAGCCAGAAATAAGGAAGAAGAAAATGTATTACAACAACAGAGACAAGAGCTAAAATATTTCATGACCAGAAGGATCACACAATTGATTGAGGAATAGGAAAATAAATCAAAGCTATTTGACACTAGAAGATCAGATATCAAAGAGTTAGGGGACTCATAGAATATTGGAGTATATGTACCAGATACAAACGAAGTAGTTCTCCTGAGTCTTGGGAAAGAACCTCAGTAGTGCGAAGTGAATATGCCCAAGTAAAACAAGAACCATATCGAGAAAAGAACTACTGAGACGAAGCTCATGAGGAAGAAGGATAGAAAGCTAAGTAAAAAGAGAGCTCAGATCGACAGGCTATATAGGGTTCCAGAGGGAACCTCTCTGAAAGAAACTTTTCAAAATTTGAGCTTCGCCGAGATAACAAAACAACGACATGGTTCACTTCGCCATGGCGAAGCAATATAGCCGTTGGAGGCCGATATATCCGTTCGACTGCCACCTCGAACGGATATAAAGGCATTGATGGCTCATCACCAGACCATTAGACCAAACCATAACGGATAGAACCAGAGTTAAGGAAGACCCATATCCGTTGCAAACGATCCGTTATAGAGTTACTTACTTAATCCATCACACCATGCACGAAAGACACTTTTGCTAATCGTGAATTTGAGTCTGTAGACTACCTAAATTGTGAACCCTGATTACTCCGCCCTTACTCTCTACCTTACTACAGTATCTATGTTACTTTGAGAACCCAAGCTATTGATCATGAGCGTATATGTCTGAAGAATTTAGCATAACTGAAGAATCTATAAGAGAGGTACTCGCTAGACTCAGAGCCAAAGGAGTCATGTCAGAGTGGGAATTGTCTATAGGTTTACAAGCATCATCGACGAGAGGACTGCAATCCTCCCCGTCAAATGCTTGAGCAGGAACATCCCGAGCCGGTGCAAAAAGAAGAACCAAACATAAGGACGATATGGCCAACGTGAAGTTGGTTCCATCCATCCTACCTGCTTACATACCACCTTTGAGTGGTGTGATCAACATAGATAGTGTGCCTAAAGACTTTGACTACACTCTAGTCACAGCGTACCTGCCGAAAGGAGTACACGCAGTCCGCACAGATCACGACAAGATCACAACATTGAAGTTTAGTGACTTCAACCTGGGGGATCATAAAGTTTACAACACATTTTCCCCATACAAGTACCTAACTAGAACCAAGGGAAAGAATTCAAAGATCGTCCCTCAGCAATGGACGATGCACCTCACGCAGTCTACTCTGCTCAACATTACGAAGATACCGCACTTTGACAGACACCAGGAGGTGAATTCTTGTGTGAAGTTGTTGCTGGCAAGTTACCATGGAGGATACTTATGGTTGAACCGTCGCATAATAGTTGACCCAGTGCTGATCAACTAGATCACCGGGCTTAGCATGCATGGCCATGATCCCCACGATTACTATCCTGGAAAGACAATGGATTGTGCTCTTGCTCAGAAGATCAAAGAATCCTATGGCGATGTTGAGAAAGGCGCACGAGGCTACAAGGTAGCTTCTATTGAAAGTGGCGCAATGCGCCTCACCTATCAACTAATCGCAGGGAAGTTGGTATGCAAGAATCGACCCATGCAAGTATCTGGATTTGTAGTCGACCTCGTAGGAAAGTGCACAGAGGGACTACAAATGACTGGGTGAAGTACCTGGTGAATCAAATAGAGATTTATTGCAGAGAATCCCAGGATTAGGGGCTTGAATTTCATTTTAGCTAGCTCTTGATACGTATAGCTTTCATTGAATGGGAGCTACCAGAAGGTGCAACCTTCCCCGACATTGACCCCTTTGAACCACTGGTTGTGAATTTCAGTACCCTGTGGACTTGAAAGACATGAACAAGCAGTGGAAATACAATGCTATATTTAATACCTACTACACCCAGTTGAAGCTCACCATCCAGTCCGAGCCTCGCATGACCCTGAATACTTTACACAGGTTTCAACCTTTGATAAAGTTCAATGCAGACCACCATTTTATATATTTGACAACATGCGCTAATGAGAACAAGGAACAACTTCAGTCTTATTACAAGCTAACAGAAGAAGACCTGGAGTAAATCACCAAGGAATGGTTGGCGGACCTCCTTATTCTAGAAGACCCCACAGAAGTGTCCGACATTGATAGCCTAGAAGCTGCACAGAATACACCTGGACCCATTAAGACAAAGAAAACAAAGCAGACAAAGAAGGATGAGGATATCCAGGATGTAGACAACAGATCTATGAGAACCACATCCGTTACACCAGAGAAAGGAGGTAATGGTGAAGACTTAGAGGAAGTCGAACAGAGGCTAGGAGACAAAGTAGAAATCATAAATAAAAGGAAGGGTTCGCCTCTAGAACCCTCCTCCAGAAAGAAATCAAAAGCACCCGTGACTAATTTGAAGACCACACTCACTTTAGATGACTTCATTTTTCTCATCGCAGTTATGAACAAAGACATAGAAGAGATAACATAAAAGTAGGAAGCTAAGCAAGAGACAATGTACAACAGAATCGAGATCGAACTCCAAGGAGTACAACAAGATCTCTAGTCTAGCTGCACATTTTACTCTGTGCCCCTGCCATAAGGAACAACAGGAGAAGGAAATGAACCAGTTCAACTCCGCAAGATTGCTGACATGGTCAAAGTACACCTTCAGAAGGCATAGGAAGAAATAGTGCAGGCCACCGAGGCCTTAAAGCAAGCACAGGAGGGAATCATTGAGCAACACGAGTTGCACAACAAGAGAAGGACACTCTCCAAGCAAAATTTGAAGAAGACAGAGCGAAGATCCAAAAAGAGAAAGAGAAGCTACTTGCGAAGCAAATTGGGATTGAAGAAGCAGTCAATAGATCATTTCTCTCTATGACCAACTTAGAACAGAAGGCAGAGGACCCCATCGAATGCCAAGTGATGACGCTTGCTGAAGTTATTCAACAACTTCAACAAAGAGTCATGGACTTAGAGCTTCAGACCATACCACAAACCCCACAATAAGTGCACGAACAACAAGAAATAACTACTTAGAGCACCGTAGAAAGGATTAAATCACTCTTTGAGGAATGCAAACAATTAAGTAGCAGAAGTGCGCAGATCTACGAGAACCTAACCGAGAACCCATAATTGCATAAATTGGAGTCACAACTCCAAGAGGCAAAGTACGACGCCAAAAATATACAGGTGCAGCTGAAGGCCCTGTCACCCATAGAGAGAATGAAGAGGTTTCCAGAGCAACGCACAACCCAACAACAGATTCACATGCTTCAGAGTAAAGTAATGGAAGTCTCTCAAAGACTTCAACCAGTGCAAGAAAAGGCATGCCAACTATTCATTGAAGTTGAAA
>ML803428.1:17276-60536 GCA_009831015.1 Picea engelmannii | reverse complement strand
TGATGAATGATCTATGCTAAGTGCTCTGTAAGGATAGAATCACAGATCTGTGTCCTAGCTAAGGTTGCAAACACCTGAGTCTTGCAACCACCCCTACCTCTACCTCGGGTGATACTTCTTCTGCTTCACAAGTGTTTCCAAAAGGGCCAATAGTTAGGGCTTTGTTGGTGCACTCTTGAGCGTTGAACCCTGGGTCTACCCCTGTGCCAACAATTGTATATTTTCTGTTCTTTTATTGAAAATATATTTGCAGTAAAATATTGTACAATGTTAAAATCTACAAAAATTACTCAAAAAGTGACACCATGTGTACTTGCACAATTGTGCTCACTAGAGGTTCGAACATCTAGCCCTTATGTTCCAGTGGATCTCCAAAAAGTTATTGACAATCATTCCAATATATTTGAAGAGATTCCTAAGTGTCTTCGTCCTACTCGAAATTATGACCATGTTATTCAATTGTAATCAGGAAGTGTACCACCTAACATTTAGCCTTACATACACCCATATGCACAAAAGAGTGAGATTGAGCATATGATTTAGGAAATGTTAGAGGCCGACATCATTTAATGTGGAAAAAGTGATTTCTCTTCACCAGTAGTGATGGTTACAAAAAATGATTGTTCATGGCATATGTGTCCATATAATAGACAACTCAACAAAATGACCATTAAAGATAAGTTTCATATCCCCGTTATTGATGAATTATTAGATGAATTACAAGGAACATTTTTTTTACTAAGTTGGATATCTGCTCTAGATGTCATCAAATCAAAACAAGGCAAGAAGATATTCCCAAAATATTCTTTAGAACACATGAAGGTCATTATGATTTTTTAGTGATGTCATTTGGCCTTACTAATGCACCTTCAACATTTCAAAGCTCAATGAATTTTGTTTTCAAACACTTACTCATAAAATTTGTGTTAATATTTTTTGATAATATACTAATCTACAACAAATTGTGGGAAGAACATGTACAACGTGTTGACATGGTATTAAAACTATTGCAAGAGAAACAACAATATGCAAAGCCTCCCAAATGTTCCTTTGGGGTTCAAGAAGTGGAATATCTGGGTCATATTGTATCTCATGAAGGTGTCAAAGTGGACCCTAACAAAATTAAAACTATGATGAAATGGCCAATTATGAAAACCTTGAAGAATCTTAGAGGATTCTTAGGATTGACAGGATACTACCACAAATTTGTTAAGAATTATGGTAGAATAACAACACCTCTAACAATGTTATTTAAAAAGGAGGAATTTTTTTGGACTCAATAAGCAACCAATGATTTTGAAAAGCTTAAGGAGGCTATGTGTATGACTCATATCCTGTCCATGAATAACTCCACAATTTTTTTTATTATGGAATGTGATTCCTCGAGACATGACATTGGTGTAGTTTTAATGCAAGAAGGAAGGCCCCTTACCTTTGAAAGTAGCCATCTTAAAGGAAAGAACTTACTCAAACCCATTTATGAAATGGAAATGTTGGCCATATTACATGAAATTAAGAAATGGTGCCCTTACCTAATATGGAGACACTTCAAGGTAAAAAAAAATCATGATAGTTTGAAGTACTTCTTGGGAAAATGATTATCTTCAGAAGAGCGACAAAAATGGTTTATAAAGATTCTAGGTTAAGACTCTAGAATTATCTATAAAAAAGGAAGACAAAATATGGTGGCAGATACACTTTCAAGGAAATAAGAAGACATAGAAGGTTAACTATCTTCTATTTCTATTCCACAATCTAATTGGGTGGAAGAAGCAAGCATAGAATGGAAACAATATCATTCAACAAATACAAGATGACCCAAGTGAATTAGATAAATTTGTGCAGAATAATGATTTTCTATGTTATCAATATCACTTATATTTATGTAAGAATTCCCAACTCAAACAAAAGTTCCTTTTGGAATTGCACACTTCTCGTATAGGAGGACATTCAGGGTTCTTGAAATCTTGCCATAGGATCAAGAAGGACTTTTTTTGGGAAGGTCTTAAAATTGATGTTCAAAAGTTTTTGGTTAAATGTGCCATTTTCCAATAGAACAAGGGAGAGATGATCAAGACCCCATGTCTCCTACAACCATTACCTATTCCAAGTCAACGTTGGGAAGAGGTTTCAATGGATTTCATTACAGTTCTACCTAACTCCAAAGGAAAGAATGCCATCATGGTAGTAGTGGATCGACTCATAAATTATGCCCAGTTTTTCTCTCTTTCTCTTCCTTTTAAAGCAAGTATAGTAGAAATAACATTCATGGAAACAATTCAGAAGCTATATGGAATCCTTAACATTATTGTAAGTGACAAAGATCTAATTTTCACTATTAAATTTTGGACTGAATTAATTTCTTGTTTAGGTACTCGATTGGCTTGTAGATCCTCTTACCATCCTCAATCCAATGGGAAAACTAAGAATGTGAATAAACGTCTAGAATTGTATCTTCATTGCTTTGCATCTAATAAACAAACACAATGGATCAAGTGGTTTCACTTGACATAATGGTGGTACAACACATCCTTCCATGTGATCCATATTATTTTCGGCACGAAATGAGAGCGGAGATATAATAAAGAAATGCACAGAGATATCACAGATATTCAATAATATAACATAAATGTATCAGAGATGCAACCATAAACACAAATATAAAGTAATACATGATTTCTATTAATGAAATAAATGTATAGAGATTGTAAAAATACAGAGTGAAAGACTCGCTAGAATGGTGGCAACTTATCTCTGAAAAGAGATGTGACAACTACTTGCATTCTCAAGAAGATTATTACCATGAGGCTTTGAAGGCCTTTTTACAATAAACAAGAATTCCAAAAACCCTAGACATCAAAAAACATAACCCTAGGAGATGAAGCGCCAAAAGTCATGTGGGCCCCATTTGGTTAAGTTAGTACATCAACTTCCTGGGGTCGTAACTTTTGCATACGATCTCCATTTTAGGTGTATGATAGAACGTTGGAAAGGTATCATCGAGGAGATTCATTTAGTCCCTGAAAATAGCCCCGCAAGTTAAAAACTGCTAAAAATAGTAAATTTCCAAAATTGCCAGAAAATTGTTTTGAGCAAGCCGAAAAAGGTGGGTGGCCACCGATATCCACCTGGATCACCATGCTTCATAAAAAATGTCCCCATTTATGGAAATTTATGGATACCATCCTTCATCCATCATATCACCCTTAAAATGGGAAGTGAAGATTCATGCAGTGTAGGACCACATAGAGCACCAACAAGAGGTTCTCAAACTATTAAAGGATAACTTGGTTACATCACAAAATATGTTGAAACAACTAGCAGATCAACATCGCGGAAAAAGGAAATTTAAAGTGGGGAATTGGGTTATCTAAGGCTACAACCATACAAACAAATGTACCTCGAGTAGCAAAAGAAGAATAATAAATTGTCACCGAAGTATTATGGTTCCTATAAGGTATTGCAGAGGATCGGAAGTATGGCTTAGAAATTGGAGTTACCTCCATCTTCACATGTACATCGAGTCTTCCATGTTTCTTACTTAAATAAAGTAATTAGTGACAAGGTCCCAATTCAAATTATTTTACTAGAGATCAATGGAGAAGGGAAAAACATACCATAATCAGAAACAATCCTTGAAACAAGGGCTAAGCAACTAGGAAATTGAGAAATTATTGAGTATCTCATCAAGTGGAAGAACCTACCAATAGAATAAGTGACCTGGGAAGATGATTTATTCATGAAGAAACATCTATGGCTAATCAAGTGTTGAGAGAAACACTTGTTTGACAGGTAGGGGCATGTTAATCCCATAGAAAAATCCCCATACTAAGCATAAATCCCCATCTAAAGCCGTATATATTGAGTTGTTGTATTTCTATTGTTATATTAGTATTGTCGACTAGACCTTTTACTTGTAATTGTATCATTTGTCTCCTATATATATACCAAGGAGACCTAGTTTTAGGATCATCTCGTCTTGTCTTGTGCATTGCATATATCATAAACTGAGGTTCCCCCCTCAAAGTGGATTATTTGTTGACTATTTTTTGGAGTTTGGTTCATAACAAGACATGATCTATGGACTAAGAGGATATATCTAATCAACTGTCTTTTTCATTTTTTTGCATTAATATCAACCCCGGGAGTGGCACATATATGTCTTTGAATAGCTCTAATACCAATTAATATACAATAATGAATCATGTGAATTATGTATTATACGATATATCTATAATAATTGTCAACTGGGTTTAGCTTGGGTGGTTAGGAGGAATGATTTCTACCCCCCCACCCAAGTTTAGTTCCCACAAGTAACATGTTTGAGCTCTTAATGAGTATACCATTTTAATGGCCTTGAGCCTTATGTTGACAAATCCTCAAGCTTCTACGGAAGCCAATTTAACCTAAGTACCATCCTTGGAATGAGGGGGGAGTACCTGGTGGGTTTTCCCTTATATGTATTTCATGGAATACATATAAGTGGACAAATATTTATCATGGGTATATTTTGATGGGGCTTGTCAAGGCTCAGATTCTATTTGCGGCATTGGCTTCATCTTATATCTTGGAGATACACATAGAATTCAAGTCAAAGGTAATGTACGAAGATGAACAAATAACCAAGGGGAATTGAAGGCCTTATTCTACTTAATTAAATCATATTTGGATAGAGGGATTGATAAGCTTCAAGTCAAGGGTGATTCATCTATGGTTATTAATTAGATAAAAGAAAGTCTCCAAGTAAAAAATAATTATCTCCTTCCACTAGCATTTCAATTAAAGGAAATATCTAATCAGTTTGTTGGAGTTAGCTATACTCATATACAAAGAGAGAATGACAAGATTTTGGATCAAATATCAAAGGAAATACTTCATTTATCTTAGCTTCATGGTTTCTTGGTGGAAGTACAAGATGGCCAAACAATGGTTTTACAACAATTTTTATTTAATGATTTCAGAACTCCTTTTGAACATGTATTTTGTCAATACATAGGTTTGTTAAAGTATAATGTGTTTACCTAATAGATTGTATATGTGATATTATGAAAGTTATGGATTTTTATGGATCTTAATCAAATATATAAAAAAGCAATGGTATATTTAATCAAATTATGAATCATTTTAAATAAAATATGAAATAAACTTAAATGCCTTAGCACTACATCATTTATTATGTGTGCATACGAATCTGAACTTTTCATTATTGTTTTTAACCCTCACATCTTAACTCTAGAACAACCCAACTTACTTGGAAACTATCATTAATGAGATTCTATAGATTAACCTTCACTAGATAGCACCTTTAAATGAGTGTGACATAGCATATGATTAGTGTGATGTGGCATATTCTTCGACTATTTTAATGTTTTCCTTGGGAGGTTCATTTTAGACCTTGAATTTACTCCAATGGGTATTTGGCAAGGTTGAGTCATAATAACAACAATCGTTGATATCTCTCCACTGAATTGGAGGTCAATGATTCATGTGTGGGGTACCTTTTAAGAATAACATGGTCCCTTTTACATTACAAAAACATTAATTAATTATGGTAAACCCTTATCCTCACCATTGAAACCTAATCTCAGACCAGTGCCTTGTCCATAGGGTCATTGAGTTATAACAAAAACCAAATAAATGTCTACAAAGTAGATTTTTTGAAATCCAACACTTTTAAAATGAAACCTCAATCTACTATATACAACGCCACTCCTTGGCTATAATTTTAGGAGAGGGAGAGTGAGAGAGGAAGAGAAAAGGAGGAGGAGGAGGAGGGATAGGAGAAGAAAAATAAAAGGATTGATGGGGGAAGAAAAAGAGGGAAAAGGAGAGGAGTAGAGAAGAAAAAGAGGAAGAGGGACAAGGGGGTGAGTGATAAGAGAAATATGAAAAGGAAGAGGTGGAGGAGGGAGAGAGAGAAGAAGAGGAAGGGGGAAGAAAAAAATAAATATGGAGAGGAGGTGGGAAGAAAAAGAGAAGAGGAAGAAGAAGAGGGGGAGGATGGGAGTGAAAAAAAGAGGAGAGGAAGAGGAACATGAGTATGGGTAGGAAGAAAAAAAGAAGGGCATATATGGATTTAAATGTATATTATATGACCCCAATGGGGGCATATTTGAGGGTTATATGTATATGTAATGAGATAAATTTATAAGTAATATTGGTTGGCCTAATAAAGGGCCCACATGTGCAATGTGTAAATAGGTATATATAGAGATCATGTAGAATTTTTTTCCCATGTTACAAAACCCAAGGAAAACCCCTAGCTACTTCCCCTCATTTCAAGGATGGTACCTAGGGTAAACCCCAGAATATTTAGGGAACAATTTCGGTAAACAACAAGGCTCAAAACCATTAAAATAATATACTCGTCAAGAGCTCAACATGTCACTTGTGGGAATAAAAAATAGGTGGGAAGAATAACAATCATTCCTCCCAACCACCCGATCTAAACCCATATGATAGAGAGATCATGTAGCCATTATCGAGGGAACATGTGATTTGGATGTATGAATGTATTGGGGTATTTGAAGGTGGTTCTCCTATTATATAATGAGTTATTTTGTAACACATCTCTCTTATATACTTTGGAGTTGTCACCACACTCAAATTTTGTGTATGTTGTGTGTATTGTTGTTTATGATGCTAATTTAAGGATTTGGTACACATCATTTGGTATAAGAGCATATGGTCCTTGGTTGGCTCTTTCAAAACAAGTCATCCTATAATTTTCACCCTAACTCTATTTTTGGGAATTTTGATATAGTAAAACTTTTACGGAACTCGAAAGGCATAACAGAGTACCCGTGGTAAAAAATTTAGGTTCTTCTTCGCTATAAACTTGAAGTTATAGTTTGTGGAAGTTAGGGTGTTTTGCTAGTCTTGAAACTAGTCTCAAACATATGTTCTTGGTGAAACAATCATACTTTATTCTACAAAGTTATGATAGGTCAGGTATGGGTAGAGAATGTAACTCCACACTCGATGTCTTTCATTAACATGAAACCTTAATAAATATACATTCAGATGATAGTTGGTCTTCATATTCCGAGTGACTCTTCCTATCAGCCATGGCTCTTCATATTTCCACTATTCACAATATTATTTGCAAATTACCATAATTCAAGTATTAGGCATTCAACATTCACCCCTTAATCCGAAGGGGTTTTTATGAGTCCAAGCATCATTATTAACTTTTGAAAATTTTCTCTTCCAATCACTTTGGTGAAGATATCTGCAATTTGCTTATTTTTGGAACAATGTCTCAAGTGAACATTATCGGCCTCTACATGATATCAAATCAAGTGATACTTTGTGTTGATGTGCTTATTTTTTTTATCATGGAATGTGGGATTCTTGGTCAAATTGATTGTAGAAGTATTGCCAACTAGAAGAGAAGTAGAATTCACATGTTTCTCCTGCAAATATTCAAGTATTTTTTCGAGCCACACATTCTCCTTTGTTACTTTTGTAGCTGCCACATATTCTGGCTTTGTCATGGAATTTGTTGGAACTGATTATTTGCGTGATCTCTATGAGAGAAATACTAATCTGAGACACATGAGATATCCTGAAGTTGAAACTCCATTTTCTTTATCCCCAACAATGTGTGAATGAGAATATCCAATCAGGTTGAATTCGTCCACCTTAGAGTACTTCAATCGAAAATATTGAGTTCGCTTCAAGTATTTTAGAATTATTTTTGCAGTAGACCAATGTCCTTCACATGGTTTTTGCATGAACCTGGAAAGAATCCCCCAAAAAATGAAATATTTGGTTTGGTTGTGGTAAGGTAGATAAGAATTCCCATAAGTTGTGTATACCTGGTCACATCCTCAAATCTATTACGTTCTTTTGGTGTGAGCCTCAAATTCTGTTTCATTGGAGTAGAGACATGGTTACACTCAGCCATGCCAAACTTGTTCAACAATTCTCCAGTGTACTTCTTTTGGGAGATGAATATGTACTTTGTATTTTCAATCACTTAAATGCCAAAGTAGTAGTGAAGATGTCCCAAATCTATCATCTAAAATCCTTTATTCAACTCTTTTTTTATGGATGCAATACATCTTTCATTTTCCCTTGTTATCAAAAAAATCATCTACATACACTACAAGATATACAACAATTTTTCCAACTTTATTGACAAATGGAGTTTCATCATCAAGATTGAAGTTCTTGAAATTCAATTTCAGAATATGCTCAATTAGATTTTCACATGAGGCTCATGGTGCTTGTTTCGGGCCATACAAGGAAATGATGAGCTTGCATACTTTTTGTTCTTGTCCCTTCAGAGAAATACCTTATGGCTGAGACATGAATACATTATCTTTCAAGTCTCCATTCAAGAAAGAAATATTCACATGCATTTGATGAAATTTCCATCCATTGTGTGCTGCCAAGGAAAATAGAGTATGAATGGTAGCCCATTTTTTTGTGGGGGAAAAGTCTCCTTATAATCAATACATTATTTCTGTGCAAATCCTTTTTCCACAAGCTACTTCGTCTTGAAGACTCACTTGTAGCTAATTGGTTTGGTTCTGAATGAAGGGTCCACCAATTTCCATGTCCCATTCTTGATGAGAGAATCATACTCCTTCTGCATGGCTTATTTCTACTCATCATGAGAAGTGGATTCTTCAAAGGAAGTTGGTTCAAAGTTAGTAGATAAATTCAAATAAAAATCACATGAAACATCAATCTCATCTACATCACATCCATCTTGTCTTGAGGAACTTCTGGTTCCTGTATTTCTGACCTCATTAGGATGAACACTTTCAAGTGTCTTTATGAGCCATTATGGTGGACCTTTCTGTGATGGTCTAGGTTTATTAGTTGATTGATATGGTGTTGAATCTGCATCAAGACTCATCCTTTCAGGCCACTCAATCACATCATCCAAATGAACTTCAAGTTCTGATGAAGTTGCTAGAACTTCTTCATGAGGGGGAGATGGTGCTTCAAAAGGAGATTCCATAGATTGATCCAAGATAGGGATCCCCCCTTCAATATGTGGATCTCATCATAAAATTAACTATATTTCTTTACATGAGTGAATTTGTCCAGATGATCAAGACATATCTCAATAGTTTTGTCATTCTTGGAGGATTCAAGAAAAAATACATTTCTTGAATATACCTCATCATAAAGACGGCATGCCTTAGTGGTATTTGAGTACCCCAAGAGGATTCACTTTTGAATCCTTTCACCACGCTTGTTTCTTTGCTCCTTAGGAATTAATACATAATAGGTGGAACCAAAGACCCCAAGATGCCTAACCTAAGGAATGTGGCCATACCACATTTCATAAGGAGTCTTATTTTCAAGATCATGATATTGACACATGTTTTTCACATTAACTGAACATAGAATTGCATCAACCCAAAACAAAAATTTTACATTTTTTAAAAACATCATGGAACGAACCATATTTAGGAGAGTCCTCTTCATTCTTTCATCTACGCCATTATGTTGAGGATTGTATGGAATTGTGGTTTTATGTTTGATCCCATGTTGGTGAAGATAGTTTTCAAATTCATCACATGTATCAATGGATGCCTCCTTGTCCTTACCAATCATTACATCATAAATTTCATACTTACCCGAAGATATAGCCATTGTTCCTAATTAGATAACCAGTCTTTTATGTGGCTAAGTTATAAGAGAGATCTCTCTCTAGGTTGGAAGGGCTAGTTTCCAATCTACAAGTTGGTTTGTGGTTACCTTTGACTTTTCCTTTCACAACCAAGGAAAATTATAGATGATAACACAGTGAAGGGATCTGGAACAATATTGTTCCAGTTCGAGTCAAGAGGCACATTGAGAGTGATGAATGTGCTATGGGTGCCAGAACTCAATGAGAGTGTGATATCAGTCTCAGTGATTGAGAAGAAGGGCTACGAGGTTGTATTTTGAGATGGAAAGGTGCTCATCATTCCCAGAGGATCTAACTCATAAAAAGTAACTATATTTGGAGTTAGAGAGAGAAAATTGTACAGGATAAAGAGCAAGCCTATGTGAGAAGTGGCAAGCAACAGAGTGGCAGAGAACAAGGAGCAGGTAGCTCCAAAGGTTGAGCAGCTCAGAGGGAGTCAACCTTTAGGTTCAGGTGGGAAGGAGCAAACTTCCAAGTCTGTTGAGAAGGATTCATGGTATGAGATGTCCATGCAATATTCTTAGGATCATGAGGCTTCTAGGAACATGTTCAGAGGTAGGGAGTCTTCAGAGACAAGTTAGATATTTATGGTATGGATAACTTCTATGTCAGAGGGGGAAATCAATCAGGTGGATTGGAGAGAAGCCATGGTAGTAGATCTAGTAGTGAAGACAAAGCTAACTCTAGAGTGGAGAATTACCTTCCTTGCTAAGAGGGAGTGTTGATGTTAATGGAAACATCATACACGTACTTGTGCATTGGCATGTGTCTAGCATGTGGAAGTCGTTGAAAACATTCTATCCTTGAGTTTACTTTAGTTAAAAGGAATTAATTAAAGTAAAAATGTTTTTATTAGTTAATTGAGTTATTTAAGTAACATGCAACATGTAATCTAAATCTTAAGTGGGTGTGAGAAGTAATCTCAGCCATAGATCACTTTAGAGATTAGAAATAGATTGTAACTCATGATTATAAAAGCAAGGCTAGGGTGAAGGCGGAAGACACTTGTGTTGAGGGAGTCGACAAAGTTAGGACTTTGAGGGGAAGTCACTTTAGTGAGAGACTGAGGTTGAGGATAACAAAGAAGTACTTTTTATAGTGTGAGGAGTGTAGAAGCAAAGAGAATTTTCTAGTGTGAGGATTGTAGAAGAAATTAAGGAATTTTTCTTACATGAGAATGAGGAGATATCACCGGTTGGGTGAAGATATTTCATATAGGAATTGATGCAGAGAGGGTTGGATAGAAAAAGGTCGTGATTCAAGATATTTCATAGGTGGAGAAGGAATTTAATCTAGAGATCATACAAGTCAAGGAGAAGAGAGAGCAGAGGTAGTCGTGGGTGGGTTTTAGAGGATAGAAGCCATAGTAAAAGGGTGTGTTTTACAAAAGTGTTTTTACATGTATGCGGTTCACAATTGGACCTGCGATTCCATCGTTTACCATTCACGAGTAAGTTTCACTACCATGGTTTCATTCCTATTCATTGTTTGTTGTTTACTATTTACAGTTTGTAGGTAGGAATCCTCAATACTAGGAGGTGTTGAAAATAAAAATAAATATAAAAAAATCTATAAATAACAACTGAGTGAAAATGCTCTTACAAAACATACTTAAATGTGACTACTAGGATCAAGGAAACATGAATGTATTAATATCCCCGAAAAGTGTTCAACAATAAATCTTGTCTCCTTTGCAAAATGTTCTTGTAGAAGAAAATTGTAGCTAGGTATAGAAGGGATAAGTATGGTGCAAAGTTAAGTAGGCTACAAGAAAATTCGACAACATTGTCGGTCCTTATCCATCTTTATCAGTGACATATTTTAGTAAGTTATAAAAAAAAAGTTGCAGAACCTGAAATGAAAATCCTAGGTGGACGATGAAGATAAAACACAAAAATGACCCGAGTCCAAACATTAGTTCTTGTTTCTCCTTTGTTGTCAATTTAATTCTTAGCGGGCAGTGGAGTTTTAACACTGGTTTCTTTGTATATTATGGGATGGGGATCAATAGAATTGTGAGAAACAAGATGTGTAATCGCGGGATTAGGGGGATTATCAATAGGTTCAGAAAAATCAAGGTATCCTGGAAGATTAGGCTAAGGGTCCACGGGTTTTAACCACTACAATACTATTCAATACCTCTTAAAACAACTGACATGAATTTTTGTTGCATAGATCATACCTTACATATTCACATACTCGGTGTTGTGATGGTGTTGGTTTACCCTCTTTTGTAGGCATTGCAAGTCTCTCTTTCAACTTAGGGATGGTACTAAATCACCCTCTTACAGAACATCCTTAAATGTGACTACTGGGATCAAGGAAATATGAATGTATTGCTATCCCCGACAAGTGTTGAACAATAAATCTTGTCGCTTTTGAAAAATGTTATTGTAGAAGAAAACTACATCTAGGTATAAAATGGCTAAGTATGGTACAAAGTTAAGTAATTTGCAAGAAAATTCGACAACATTGTCGATCCTTATCTATCTTTATCAGTGGCATATGTCAGTAAGTTATAAAAAAAAAATTGCAGGACCTGAAATGAAAATCGTGGGTGGATGATGAAGATAAAACACAAAACGACCCAAGTCCAAACATTAGTTCTTGTTTCTCCCTTGTTAGAAAGTTAAATTCTTAGTGGGCAGTGGAGTTTGAACACTGGTTTCTTTGTATATTATGGGATGGGGATCAATAGAATTGTGAGAAACAAGATGTGTAATCGTAGGATTAGGGGGATTACAATAGGTTCAGGAAAATCAAGGGACCCTGAAGGATTAGGCTAAGGGTCCACAGGTTTTAACCAGTACAATACTATTCAATACCTCTTAAAACAATTGACATGATTTTTTTGTTGCATAGATCATACCTTACATCTTCACATACTCTGTGTTGCGATGGTGTTGGTTTACCCTCTTGTGCAGACATTGCAATCTACTCTGTCAACTGAGGGATGGTTTTAAATCACCCTCTTGTGTAGCCATTGAAAGCCATTTTGTTCACTGCCTGTGTTTACCAAAGGGATAAACTGTAGGTGTAAAGGGTAGAAAATGATTCCAGATCGAAGCCCAATGACAAAGGTGTAAAGACAGATGGAAGTTCATAGGGTAACGGAGAGCTTAGGAAGGTGACAAATGGATTGTAGGCGTGGGTAGATTTGAGGACATTATCTCTTGCGTAGATGGTTATTATTTTTGTGGATGAGACATGGTTAACCACATGTCAGGGTTTGTAGCATGGTGGACACTTCTCATCGACGAGATTTTGTTATTTTTTTTGTTTGATTAAATTATTCTAGCCAGTTGTCTTTCGGAGTCCCACATGTACGGTGGCCAGCCTAAATTTATTGCACGTGTATGTACTACTCTAGGCCCGTACTACTTCAGGAGTTGTACAAATTTTGCATTCGAAAACTATGGAAATGTCGAATAGCCGAAGTCTCAAAGTCCTTGATAAGGATAATTAAAGTAAACTCGGGTTAATTAACAATAGGCATGAGTTAATGACTCCTGGAGAAAGTCATTTTGGGAGACTTTCACACTTCACATTTAAAAATTTTTGAAGTCTCGAATTGGTGCCATGTCTAAGTATGGTTAGAAGAAATCCAAAATTTTACAGAATGATAAAACTTTAGCAGGGGCGCTAAAGTAGCAGGGTCACCCAGATTGCGGTTTGAAAAAGTGATCGACGTCTCATATTCATTTCAGAAATAAGAGATGCTTGAATGCTAATCTGCTTGTTGTCTACACATTCAGTTATCTCTAGTGGCCTCAAACAATGCGTGGGAATTTCAATTCTAGATACAAAAACCACCTGCTGTCACAACCATACTGACATACAAAAAAGGAAATGGGATGTTCTCATCATCTTTCTATTCCCGAAACCATATGTTTAGTGCATTTTCCAAGCTGTCCCCTTCCAATTACGTATGCCCACTTTCATGTCCTGGACATCATACCATAGCTCTTTGGAAAATGGCATTTCACAAGGATTTGTCAAATGAATTCAAAGTTTTCTTGTGGATCAAGAATCTATGAAGAACTTGCCATCCCTTCTTTGTAGATTATGACAGGGAAATATTTTATTCTCTGAGGCAAACCACATATAGTTGTTAGTTTTATGTTGGAATTTGGGTCTTCCAAATAATCTTCCATCACCATTTCCACATATGGACCTCGTCTTGTAGAAATGATTCTTTGTAACCTAAATGGACAGTTCACCAATCTATCTCAGGATGAGTGCCCCAATGCCCAATCTTAGAATATCTTCTTCATCTTGTAAGATCATTGAAACCTTGAGAAGTTGTGCTATGTGTTGGTTCCATTCCTGTGGTAGAAGTCCATGAATGCCTAATTCTTCCCCTTTTGTTTATCCCACAGACCATCTATGTGAGTGTTCTGAGTGGGAGACATCAACAAGTTGTTTCATATATGTTTAGTGTTGATTTGTGAAGAGTGGGGATGAAATTAAATGATGAATACGATTGTAAATCTATATACAATGACTACCGTAACACTTATAAGGTGCACAACTAAAATAAGTTCAAAAATTATATGTCTTAAATACTCAGTATTTGTACTGAGCAAGTTTATACTATTGTTTTATTTGCATTATCTATTCTATATGGTTGAGCACTAACTATAGCTTTATTTCTTTGTCATATGCTATAGCAACCACAAAGCACTGAATTTGAAATGAAAAAGGTTGAAGGATACATGGCATAATTGGTATGCAGTTCTGAACTTATAGTTATCCTTTTTTTATATTTTCATATTATCTAAACATAGCTAAAAAAATATTTTGAAAATCACAACTTAAAATATGGAGCAAGTAATAGATGTTGAGTGCTAACAAATATATATAGAATCCATTGTACATGACAACATCGATCAGGTATTACATAACAATGTCCTTTTCATATTAGATGCATTCTTGTATATTGCGGGAGATTGCCTCTTCGATGCATTTCAAGTTCTAATGCACTTTCGTTATTCCATGACCGAGTTGCGCAATGGATTGATAGATCATTCCTTGGAATGTTTAGAAAATGGCAACGTTGAGGCATTATAGTCATATCAATACGACTTGGCATCTGATTTTCTTCACCAATTACATGGAATACATGATGTCAGTATGTATATTTCAAAGATGCAGTTATCTGCATCTGCAAATTTTCCTCCACATGAGAGAGGACTTTGGGGAGATACATTTTGTATATGGTGGCTGGCCAAGTGGCTGAATATATCAATTGGAATTTGGTCGTTAACAAGAAACAAAAGATATCTACTATTCAACAAAATTGCATCTAGAGATCCATATTACATCTTGTTCCATGATGTGAATCCTCTAAGTGGTCATTATGAACCACTACTCTATAAAAAATTATCCATATTCAATTTTGGAGGATCTGATATTTACTTGTCCCTCGCCTGCAAAGACCTTCAATCGCATTGGAAACAAATTATGCATCATATACACTCTCATGGATTACAGATAGCAACAACTATTACATCCACTTGTGGAGATAGTCTGTTCAATGAAATTTTCTATTTCATAGAAACAGAGTTTGATGTGCACTCACTGTGCCTTTACATTGTGCAATCCTTTTTCAATGCAATTATAGGTGGCAATCAACAAGCATTTAATTGCTTGCATCAACACCTTCTACCATATCTCATAGAAAGTATGCCGACAATAGGAAGTTGGAAACAATACCTTCTAAACATGGAAATTCCATATGAGAAAGGAAGTATAGAGGGTGGGAAATTTTGTTTACAATGGATATCTATCATATTCTGAGTAAATATCCAGGTCTGGTCAACTCTTTCAGACGATATTGTCCATTTCTACTGTATTGATTCAAACTACGATCGAACAATTGACATCATATCATCGAAAACAGATACGCCACACATCCATTATCAACCTTTGATAAGAAATACTTCCAGTTCAATATTCGGTGTCCATTCTAACCAAATTGCATCGAATCAACATAAGCATCACATATTGTCAAATCACGATGAAACTCATCCCAATTGGCATCAAGTCATAGAGAGATTAAACAAAAAATGTAGACTGAATTATCACAACTTGAAAAAGGTCATACGTGAAAGAAATAAATACATTGGTTCACTTCCTTCTAGACCTCTGAATTGTACGATCGATCATCATGAGGTGAAAGGGAGCTCGACCAAGAAACATAAACTCACATATCACAACTTAAAAAAAGTTGTGTGTGCATAACACGGGTGTATTTACACACTTCCTACTAAACACAAACATCACATGTCCAATGACAAAGACCATCACCCTTTTCACAATCAAGATGGTGAGGAGGCAATGCTCGTAACAAATGTTGATTCCACCTTCAACATGGCTTGTCAACAAGTGAAACTAGTTTTGAGTGGAAGCCATAATTTAACCTACCACATGTTGAAAAAATAGATACGTTAGAGAAACAAGTGCAACTACATTTCCCACAGTTGTCATGATATTGAACGAGAGGGAAAAATAACATATCGTAAATTAGAGCCAACACTGTGAAATGCTAGCATTGAAAACCAACAAACACTTTCCATGCATCTTCTTCTAGGAAAGAGAGATGCATATGAGAGATATATGAAAAAAATTAAAGACACTCCTTTCATTGTATATGCAATTAGTGAAGAATTGAATTTTGCAAAAAACACTGAGTCTTTCACCCCTGACTTGCAAAAATAATGCATCAGCTTGACACTAAATGATAGAACATTTTCCACTAGCAAAATTTGTCTTCCATGCAAACAATCACTTGAAAATGGAAAACTGCCACAATTTGCAACACCTGACCAAATAAGATGCATCACACCACTACCAGATGTAAGTACACTTACAAAAATTGAAGAGAGACTTGTGTCTTTGTGAATTGCATTTGCACAAATCAGACCCTGGGGCTATAAACGACCCCAAATGGGATTAACATGATCAATTATTAACGTGCATGTCCAACTAGATGTTGTGCAAAAAGTGCTGCCACAATTCATGAGCGAAACAATGATGATTGTTGTAGCTCTCAAAAGATGTTTGCAATTCAAGAATGCATACCAGACAGGTAGAGTGTGTGTGCACATTGTCATAAAAGAATTAAATTAATTATGTTCTAGGACCATGTACAAAGCACAAAACATTTGTATAAATGAGAATTGGAACTGTGTTCTTGAACAAGGAAATGAAAACTCTGCAAAGACTTTTGACACTACTAGTGAATTTGATACAAGCGATGAATCAGAGAATGAAAGACCTGTTGAAACATTGATACATGGATTCACTGACTCACAACGCATTCATGACTTGCAAGACAAGATTGTCGAAATTTCACCTATTGAAGGGAAACATCCACTTGGAATATTCAAGGAAAAATTTGCTGAGGAAATGAAATTCCCAACACTGTTCTATGGATATCCACGTGCTGGTGACATCACATAATGATTCAACTACCAAAAAATAGTTCGATGGGAATTGCTACATTCAAGCGGTGACTTCTCCTGTCACATAACAAATTGTTTTTCAAAACAATGTGCATAATAATTGAGAAAGTGCTCACTTGCATGTGGGTGCGAATAATAAAAGGCCAGCTACGAGCAAGAAAGTTATTGGCCAGAGATGTCAAGTACAAATCAAACCTAGAAAAAATCCTAAAATATGATATTGGATACATAGAATTCAAAAACATTTGCCTCTCTCCTGACTACTTGCAACAAAACATGAAAACTATATTTACAATGATTCGACAATTGGGACCTCCAATTTTTTTCATCACATTTGCAAGTGCAGAGCATCACTAGGGTCTGTTGGTGACTATGATGTCTGCATTATATAGGAATAAGAAAAGGAAAAAAAAACTAAGACATTGGAAAATGATGACATTGACTGCCTCATAAGAAAAGACCCAGTGACATGTACTCATTACTATAGACATACAGTAAATGCTTGGAGGCAATTGATATGTCATGATGAAACTTTGTTCAGAAAAGTATCGGACTACTATTTTGTGACTGAGTTCCAAAATAGAGGGAGTGAGCATGACCATGCACTATTATGGATAGAGGGTGCACCGGTCTATGGAAATGACAACAACTCACAAATCGAGTAGTTTCTGGAAAAATACATAACATGCAACACATACCATTTGGATCGAGAACTTGCCAAAGTTCATAGACATTACCATACAAGAAGCTGTAAAAAATGAAATAATTCACATTGCAAATACAAATTCCGCGTGCTACCAATGAGAACAATAAGAATCACAGAACCAATTAGTTTAGAGGACAATGTTCTCATTGAGAAATCAAAAAAATTGTTCACATTTCTAGAACAAAGAGACTTCAATGACTTAATGAGCTTCGAAGACTTCTTGGCAGAACTAAATCTAACAGAAAATGAATACATCCAAGTGATACAATCTACACTTAAAAAACCAACAATTTTCCTTAAACGAAAAACTTTCACATATTTGGAACAACGGTTTCTCCAAGGACATGCCAATTATGTGGAATGAAAATATAGATGCACAGTATGTTCTCAATGCATATGTTGCGACATCATATTGTACCTCATACATGACAAAGGTTGACAAATCTATGACAAGTACGTTCAGAAGAATACGCAGAGAACATGAAAAAAGTCAAATTGATGCTATGCAAATGATACATACACTTGGAAATACACTACTTAATCTTCAACAAATGTCTTCTCAACAAGCAGTCCACATCGCAATTTCCCTGCCTCTAAACTGTAGTTCAAGGAAATGTGTCTTCATAAACACATCTCCACTTGACACATGCACATTCGTGCTTAAACCACCATCTTTGCTAGAACAACATCCCGATAATTCAGATGATGTGATATGTCGATCTATTATTGATTACTACCTCCAGTGTCCACCTCCTATTAAGCATATATGCCTTGCAGAATTCGTATCACATTACAAAAAAAATGGTACACCCATATCAAAAAGAAAAAAACTAAATGTAATACGCTTTGTCAAATACAACAAACACATCGACTATGAAAAATTATGTAGAGAAAAACTATTTGTGTACGTTCCATTTGATCAAAATGAAAACACATTAAAACATAACTTCCCTACATGGGAAGCTGCATATATTGCTTATGAGACTACAATACAAATCAATGAGGCTAGATTTACATACAATGTCAACCCAACATGGGGTGATTTAGAAAGTTCACTTGATGAACTAGAAAACCCTGACAATGTTGATGAGACATTAACAAACCATAAAACAACTAGAACTCTTTGTGAGTCCTATGACTTACAAGCATATTGTCCTTGTCCTCTAGCAACCGCCATTGAAAAACATATCGATATTGGGTTTAAAGTCACAAAACATCCTTTCTTTATCGAAAATGACGAATACTACAGAGTTAGATGACTGTTGAATTGAGAACAACAAGAAATCTTAATGGACATTGCAATGAAAAAATGCTTAAACATGCACACTCATGTGCACTTGTTCCTTACAGGCGGGGAAGGAACATGAAAGACATTCACAGTGAAAGCACTATTCCAAATGCTTATATGAATATATGATTCAAACAATTCGAGTGAACCTATGAAACCAAAGGGACTAATAGTTTCATATATAGGAAAAGATGCATATAATGCAGGTGGAACAATAGTCCACTCTGCATTGTTAATTCCTTTTAACAAGTCACATTTTATTCCACTCAACAAGGAAATGTTAGATACCTTGTTTAAGCTTTATGATGAACTACAGGCATCTTTGATTGGAATTCGCTTCTTATATTCCATTGACAATCAACTGAGAAACATAAAACACATGCACACCAAATAATTTGGGGACATTGATATGATATTCTGTGGGTATCTTTACCAGGCGTAACCCATACAATATTCTCTGATATTTGAACAACCTATGATCAATATGAAAATAGTGACGCATGAATTTTGGAAAGACAACATAAAATTCTTTGAATTACATACTACAATGTGCCAAACAAATGAAACATTTATTGCAATTCTGAATAGAATGCGGACAAACAACCAAGCATGTGATGACTTAACATATATCAATTCAAGGTGCATACGACCGACACCAACAGACCCAAACTTCCCTTACCTATTCTACAAGAATAAGGATGTTGCAATGCATAACAAGTACATGCTATCGCTCATGCCTGGAAATGATATCATCATCAATTCAATTGACCTTGAAGAATACAACCATGGCAATGTACCATGTCATCAACATACAACCACTTTGGCTTTGCAACTTGTCCTGAAATTGGACATGCTTGTTGAAATATCTTCTTGCAACTATGATTCACATGATGGCTTGGTGAATGGTGCAGATGGAATACTCAAAGCTTATACCAAAACAATTTTTTTTTATGTCCTCTGGATTAAGTTCCATGACCCTCACATTGGCCACCGACAAACAAACAAGTTATCTTATCTATATAATTCAAACACTTCATGTGATTAGACACCTATATTACGAATATCAAAACCAATATCAACATCGACAAAGATAGGTCAACTGAAGATTCAAAAACAGTTTCCAATTAAAATTGCATGTGCATATACAGTCCACAGATCACAAGGGCTAACACTTGATAGTGTTGTGTTCGACCATGATGGAATACGAATACATGTACTTGTATACACAACTATGTCTGTGTTAGAAGTGTAGAATCCTTGTATTTTCTAAGCGCTCTTACAAAGGATAACTTCAAATTCAAACATAAAGTTGATATTGAGATGCAACACCTTCGGACTAGTGAAAAATGGAATCTACAATATGATTACCAATCCATATAAACAAACTCATCTGTATCAATTCTCTCACTTAACATGCGCAACCTACATGCACATATGAATGATATACTCAAGGACTATGACACAGTGCAATCTGATATTATTTGCTTTCAAGAAACATACATGACATTATGCATGCAAAACAAACAATTTCCAAATCACAATTTCATATCAAGTTACATTACACATGGAGTGATGATATTAGTGAAAAAACATGTAACAATTTTGGATCATATGCATTTTGAAGAAAAAAATGTTGAGATGGTGCTAGCAAGAGTAATCTTCCATGAATCATAAATTGCAATATTGAATCTCTATGCCGATTTGCATGCAACATTTCCCAATGTACTGAATGTTGTTTCAAATGCATTACAAAATTTACATCTGAATGAAACCATTATCATTCTAGGAGACTTCAATGTTGGCATGCTACAAAATAGTGCCAGAACAAAAGAATTGGAAAACTGCATGTGCAATTACAATCTCCACTTTCTTTTGGATAAGATAAACCATGTACAAAACACACTTATTGTCCATGTATGGTCAAATGTTCCCATTTCACAATACACCCTCTTTATCTTAGGCACATACTGGTCTGATCATGATACAATTTGCATTGTACTTGAATTATGAAATATACATAAAGCATATTACAAAATCATATTTCCATGTCTCAAAGCATATCTGGATAATTTGTTGCACAAAACTAAATTATCCAGCTAGGATCATCCAACTTCTTAATTTGTTTTGGTTTGTAATAGATTTTGGACATAAAGGATTCTATATAACCACAAACATGGATCAAGAAAAAAAAGGTACATGCTTCTAACACTATTTGTTACTCTATTCCTTTGATTCTAATTTACTATATGTACATATTCCTTGTTTTTCCTTACATTATACCAACTTACATTCATGTTCATTGTATTTTGTACTTTCCCACATTGAAACAAACAGAATAATTAGACAAGACAAAGGACTCTTAACGAGAAATGTAGAAGAAGACATAAGAAGGTGCATGATTCTACCCTTATTTCATACTCCATTTCTTTGTATTTCATTTATTCTRTGTATATTTATTCTACTTATTTGCACCTCATTTTTTTATATGTAGATACTACATATCTTCCTACATATTAACTTATCTTCATGTCAATTGCATTTTCTGTGATGCTACATTGAAATAAATAAAATTGTATTTAATMTTTTTACATGTGTTCCTACATAACAACTTAGCTTCATGTCCATTGTATTCTCTGCATTGCTACATTGAAAAAAAACAGACTAATTGAACAAGAGGATGAAGTCTTATGTGCCAAAACAKAGGAAGCTGGAGTATAGTCTTCCAAAAGGTATACCAACAATAATAGTAAATCAAACACATTGCATGTGCTTAATGTACATCCATATCAATTATGAACAATATACAATGCATGTGCATATTTAGTTGTTGTCATGTTCTATGTACACATGTTTGCATCAGAAAAAGTTGGACAAGCGACATGGGCATGAGTAGTCAATCATTGCAAACATCAACACAACGACAAGGCCAAAGGTAAATATTCATAGATTATGCTCTTGCTATGTTTAGGAAACAAATATCCTCAGTTATTTATTCATCTATGCCATGGTAAATATGTTGATGTCATCTACAACACATTATTTTTAGTTCACAAGAAGTATCGATGAGTACAACTAAAATTCCCAACATAGTGCAAGGTTCGGAGACTAAGAGGTATGGTTACAAAACTCTAACCTGCATATTTTATCCAAATTGTGCATCTACTTGTACATTTATGCAAAAAAAAAAGAGATACAAACTACCATTCACATTACTTTTCATTTTCAAAAAAATGTGACCAGGTCTAAACTTATACCACCCAATATTCTATCAATAGAAGGATTGAACAACCGCTGAACTGGACAAATGTTCGTCGGAGACATAATGGTCGTGTATAGCACCTACTTAGACAAAATGACAGACAATGAATCCATGATGACAATTACACCGACTATCCCTACACAACTTGTCCAGAAACATGCAGAAAATATATTGCTAGGTAATGGGATATCCATTACAAATTTCAATATATTACCGAAAACAGTATATGATTGTGGTGATTGTGATCGGATTATATTGCTCAATGAAACAAGTGTTGTCGAAAAAATTTCGGTGGTTTACTTGGAAAATCATTTCGTACTAGACACAACAATCATCCAATTTGTAGAGAACAATGACATTTACCCAATTGGAACCATTGGTGCAGTTGTCACATTTGCAAGAAAAGTTGGCTGACAACACATTCTCCATATAAAATATGGAAACTCGGACAACGACAAGGAAATGGTATTGTTTTTCATGCCCATTTTTTTTTCCTTTTCTTTCACATGCTCATATATCTCAGACATATTACACAACTATTAAATTGTTCTATGGTGCAACTACAATTGTTCGACACCTATGCAAATTTATTTTCCTTAATGGAACAACAATTGCATAAAGGGAAATTTCCAATTGTGTTGTTCAAAAATATAAGGAAGAAAACAGATGTTAAAGAAAGGATCTTTCGCACAACCCAAGCAACATTTGTAACAGAATTGCGAACAGACATAGTACAGGATCTCAAGAAACTAACTAGCTCCACAACTGTTGTACGTATACATATACACTTCCACCAACAATTTGCACAAAAAAAATTCCTTCAATAGTTTTGTGCAACTTTTTTGTTGTACACATATATATTATATTGTTCAATATATTAACTACTATGCTAATGTGTGCATGTTGAGGGTCTTTTGGTTGTAGAAAATTCCTACTCAACCCCCTTCGAGCCTATATGTGCCAATTGAAATTCTCCTGCTTCTGCCTCTGCGTTCATAAATGATGGCACAGTTGATTGTCTACGATGCGGTGCAAAATTCCCTTACATATATAGTCATTGCCTCAACGTTGTCATCTGAACCCTCAACAACACAATTGTACATTGTATAGTTAGACAACCTGTATTACAAGATGTGCTTTCTAGGTTGACATAATTGCCATATGAAATATACCTATAGAAAAAGGCAAAGATTGTCTACATGCTACGTGAGTTCCGTGTCCATAGAAAATTTACCTTTAATGAGGACAATGCCATACTGCATATAGCTGAACCAAAAAAAATAAATCATATCATGTGTTGACAAGAGACGAAACGGTCTGATCTGCCTCTATCCATGTTACCCAATCAAGATATGAATAAAGTTTTGTAGTATCATGACAAAGTGAACTGGAGGCGCATAAGATTGTTGAGTCCATGAATGATAAGCATGAGAAAATACCTCATACAAAGTACCCAATTGTGAATAAATCAGGTCCATCCTTTGAGGCGTCAAAACAACTTGCTCCTTTGAACAAAACCATAAATCATTTTCAATACTATTGCAAATTTTTCATTGTTCAAACACCATTAAGTTAAACATTGACAGTCTTTTCTAGAACTAGTAATGTTAGAACATTGTCAGGTCAACGTGATCTTGGTTCATAGTAATATTAGAAGAAAATGTTCATAGTGATCTTGGTTCATAGTAATATATTAATCGGTGAATTTCTTGGTGCCCATTTGGGAATTTGGTTATAGATGGGATACAATCCCCAATCTTTGTTGATTTTCGCATGTGTTGTGTTTTCCAGACTTTTGATCATGTGCTTTGGTGTTGTAGTTCAAGGTTCTCATGGGCCTGGTTTTTGGATTATGACTGGATAATAGATTCAAGATCTTAGTGATTTTACTATGATCTTAAGGAATATACATGACATGCCTTGCCTTTTAATGCAGACTCTGTGGAGAAAATGTAATATGTAGTTCATTTAACTAATTTTACTTGATTAATGAAATTACCAAAATTCTTCTTTGGAAATATTTTGAAAAAAATAGATATATGTTAGTTGAATTCAAATGAAAATATGTTATCAACCACACAAAATTAAAATTCAAGTTCATCATTGTTATTCTTATGCTCAAGTTGACAGTACAATAACTTTATTTCAACAACCCTCCATTGATTTCTCTTTATCTTTTTGATGATTCTCTTATGCAAACACATCCTGGAAACTACAAGTATGACTCACTTTCTCTATTCTTTGATTGAAGTGCATGTAGAGCTGTTGAAAGGACTTCATAGTTATTGTTGGTCTTAAAGTCCGCACCTGACTGCTAAAGGGAAGAGCTAGGCCACCACAAGTTTGGAATGCTCATTCTTTTCAATTTGTTGATCAGTTAGAGGGTTCATTCACCAAGACAAGAGCATGGTGAGATTGGCAAGATGATATGGATGAGGGTTCTCCTTGGCTACTGTTACACCAATGACAAACAAATGACATAATAAAGGTTAAAAAGGAGGGAAACAACAAACCATTCAATGAATAATCTGCTACAAGAAGTTTAATACTTAAAAATAATATTTCAACGCATTAAACAATGTATCAAAAACACAATTACTCTCACAGGTTGCAATAAAAAAAAATCTTCATCAAAGCATTAGCTTTTCTCACAGGTACCCCAGATGCACCCTAGTTGCCTGAAGTGACCGATAGTTTGATCTACCAAATAAACCTCCCTATTATCGAATTGACAAAGGTGAATATTATGGGATCAGGAAAAAAAATTGTGTGAATATTGAATTGGAAAAAATTGTTGCTTATTTTAGTTTTTTTAAGGCCTCATCATAGTAAGAATGCAAAATTATGCTAACCCACTATTATCTACAAAGGCCAAACATCAATAAGGCATGTAAATCAACTATACATAGTTACAGCCAAAAATCAAGTCATAGTTTGTATTTGCATTTGTTCACACTCTTTTTAATGATACAAACAGAATACAAAACGAGTATGTGGATAAAGTATTGGACTAGAAAATGATGATTTAGAAACAAGTAAAAATTCTAACCCACAATTAATTGCCAATGCCAAATATCAATGACACTTGTAAATACATCTGTAAGAATATCCGCAGAAATAAAAACCTTAAAAAAAAATTATTGTTGCCAAAAATAATCAAATGGATAGACATGTTACAAATATTTTAGGTTGTACTATACTGAACTATCATCTGACAGTTCCTCTTCCTAAAGCACAAATGCAGATCAACCTCTACAAAGTGGGCTTGCTACTCATGGACAAAAATTTCAGGAAAAGGGCATCTTCCTTTGTCTCAACACCTTGTTCTAACACAGTTTAAATTAACTTAAATGAGTTGAAAACTCATGAAAATAAACAATCATATTAGGTGTGTGTTTATATATAGAAAAAAATAGCAAACACAAAGGTCACAAAAGGAGATCAAAGAATATTTGACACTAGACACATTTTCAAAGAAAATTTTATCGGTTTTTTGGCACCACATATAACTTTATTTATCCTAACACATATAAAAAAAGACAAGTCAGATGGTCTATCTAATAGAATGAAATGGATATTACTTACTTGGGATGAAAGTCACTTGGAAGTTTACAAAGATCATTAAAAATTAATTCCATAAATAGATTAAAGAGATAAAACCTACAATGTAGGAAGGGAAATTTCCAAGATAGCAAGTCAGACTCCAACAATATATCAAGTTACAAGTGATGGGAATATTTGTGCTTTTTTTTAGTAGCTATCTGATGCAGTACTCATAGTAGGAAAAAAATACAGAATGTTATTAAGAAAATAAAAGCAAGCTGGATTATGCAAAACACACAGTATAATTAGAATGAGAATACTTTCAAAAAGTAAATGGTTTCAATGTTAGAATTGCTCTACGAGATTAACGCTCGGGCGCATTTTATTTCTGAAATGAATCTCAGCCTTCGATAAATTTGCAATGTACGATCTAGGCAATCCTGTGACTTTAGCGTCCTTGCTAAAGTTTTAGTAGCCTGGGAATTTTAGAAATCCCCTAGCAATATTTAGCGATGTCAAAACTTTCTTAGAGCTCGAGAGTATTTGAACATGGAGCATGAATATCTCCCAAAGTGACTTTCTCCCGCAGTGACGTCGCAACCTCTCCTCACTTCGAAGTTCAGGACTTCGGGAGCTGCAGGGCGCATAACATACATATCCTTTGGAAGATAGAACTTCTGAACTCATTAACCAAGGCTATTTACTTCTTAACCTAAGATTAATATAATAGTATCATTAACAAATTCGAGAGTTCGGGAGTTTGGCTCTTTGGGGCTTTGAGCTTCGAAAGAACTATGTTTGTTCTGGATGGAAAAACTCCCGTAGTGACATTCTCCTGGAGTGATGTAGCATCCTGATGTCAGAGGTTGACGTGTCACCAAAAGAATATGTTCCACGTGTCACTTGAAATAGTACATATGTCAAACCCAAAATATGTTTGAAATCAATGCCACATATCATGGTCTAGATCCGAACTCATTAACCAATGTTATTTACTTGTTAACGCATGATTAATATAATATTATCATTAACTAATTCAGGATTTTGGGACTTCGACTCTTCGAGGCTCTGTGCTTCGACAGAACTATGTTTGTCCTATATGGAAAAACTCCTAGAATGACGTGTCATGATCTAGATGAAATCCACATGTACCGACTGATGGACCCCACATCTTTGTGAAAGTTTGAAGCCACGTGTCAGAAATGAATTGATTCCATGTGTCTCTGGTACTTAGGGCTTCAGAGGTTTTTGAATGTGGAGCTTGTATAATTCCCAGAGTAGTACAGGCCCAGAGTGATGTGGCGACCTCCTGTCACATGATGTCACGTGTATTTATTGATGGATTCCATGTTTCCTTCGCGGATGAGTACCACGTGACTCAGGCACTTATCCCTTCAAGAGTTTATGTATGTAGAGTTTGTATTACTCCCGGTGTGGTACGGGATCAGAGTCATTAACCCCGTTTATTTCTAATTTACTCAAGATTAATGTATCTTATCATTAATTATCTTGGGAGTTATTGACTACGACTCTTCGGCGTTGGGCAATTTCCGCTTATTCTAGATTGAAAAATCCCTGAGTGGTACAAGATGGAAGTGATGTGGAACTTCAGGCATTCAGATCTGCAACACTTCGACTATTTGCAGTCAAAAGGATGATGTGTCACATAAATAATATGTGCCACATGTCACTTGAAACAATATAGATGATGAACCCAAAATATTCTTTAAACGAGTGCCACATGTCATGGTCTATATGAGCGCCACGTGTCCTGATTGATAGACGCCACGTGTTTGCGACAGTTTCATGACATGTGTCAGCGACAAATTGATGCCACGTCTCTTTGGTACTTAGGGATTCATAGGTTTCTGAATGCGGAGCTTGTATAACTCCCATAGTAGTACGGGACCGAAGTGATGTGGTTGTCTCGCGTCACATGATGTCACATATATTTACTAATTGATGCCACATGTCCTTCGTGGATGAGTACCACGTGCCTTTGGCACTTTGTCCTTCGGGATTTTATGTATGCAGAGTTTGTATAACTCCAGGATTGGTACAAGCTCGAAGTCATTAACCATGTTTATTTCTAATTAACCCAAGATTAATGTATCTTATCATTAATTATCTTGGGAGATCTTGACTTTGGCACTTAGGCGTTTGACGATTTCGACCTGTTGTGGATTGAAAAATCTGGGAGTGGTATAGGCCCGAAGTGACGTGGCACTTCGAACATTCGGATCTGCGGCACTTCGACTATTTGGGGCTTCAAAGTTGTCTCTTGTTCTTAAAACCTGTGTGATTTTAAAACTTTGAATGCGCAGGTGTCATTGATCTCAACCCACATATAGGTGTTAGTTTTATGTTGGACTTTGGGTTTCCAAAGCATCTTCCATCACCATTTCCACATCTGGACCTCGTCTTGTAAAAATGATTCTTTGTAACCTAAATGGATAGTTGAATAATATTTCTAAGGATGGCACCCCGAGTGCCCAATCTTAGAATATATTCTTCATCTTGTAAGATAACTGAAGCTGTTATAACACTTTAGAATTTTAAACTTTTAAATTTTAAAATATTTTGTTTTTATCTCTTAAAAATAGAATTTCACCAAAAAAACTTAGGGAATTGTTTTTCAATTAAATAAATTCATGATCGTTATGTATTAATAAGGCTCTTGCAATATCATTCATTGATGAGTTCCATTAAATTTGATCAAATGGCTCTCATGTTCTCTGCATTATAAACCCGCCTGAATTTTAAAATAAAGCCTTCAACGGTCACTTCGAGACTTCGCACTTCAGGAGTTTCAAGGCATCTAAACAAAAAAAAAACCTGAATCTATGAAGTTCCGAAGTCCCGAAGACAGTTCCTCGCGATAATATTTAAAAGGGTCTACAGATGAGTTATAGGACATGTGTCATTAAATTTTTCTTGGGCCGACACCTAGCACTTGTTTTAAACATTCTTGTCAACTTATTCACACAATTTCAGGTGAAACGTGTCGTCCATCTTTCTTGATACATCACTAAAAATTATGTCATCATTGCCACATCACTTTGGGAGATTTCCCTTTGGAAATAAAACAAAGAATGCTTTCCGGACTGTCGAGGGTTCTGAAGCTTCGAGGTTTCGAAGCCTCGAAATACCTATAATGATTCATATGTTTACTATGGGAATTCTACCTTCGGAGGATTTCTATCATCCTTCATTCAAAACCCTCGAATACCAAAGTTCTGAAGTACTTAAGGCTAAAGTACTTTTAAAGAATGATTAATTAAAACATAAAAGTGATTAGTTAATGATTAGTTTCTCCCACAATTACGCCTTCCGAAGATTTATGTCATCTTACATTCAAAACCTGCAAACATCGTACCGCCAAAGTATTAATGGAATTTATAACTCACTAAAGTTAAAGATTTTCGCATTCTCCAATTAATAAATTCCATAGATTTTTAATAATCACTTTGTCAGTAGATCAATACGAAGATTGATAGACTTTATGAATACACACATTTCAAATCTCAAGTCATTCTACCATTTTCTATTAGAGTTTTTCATTCAGTAATTGAGATCTTACATGCTTCTCTTATCACAGTAAGGTTAATTTTATTTCTTTGAGAATTATGGCGCCAGACAAACCAGGGAAGAAGCAAGATGCATCAATAGATGATTCCAACCCAAACACAGATATTCTCTCGGACACCACTTCACAAATTACAAATGCCCTCAAGTCTTGGAAATAGGTATACGATATCTTGGAACATGAGATTCTTCTCTGTTTGGACGATTCAACAGAAGACTAAGACGATTCATTCTCATCCAATCTCAGGTTGGTAGCTCAGTATGAACTGCACAGGATTGTTGCTCGACCAAAGATAATACCCTACAATGACATGATAAGTCGATATCTAGAGAACGTTGACATTCAAACCAAAAGCATTATCAGTTACCAGAACACCTTTGTTCACTCCTTTCATCCGGAGGACATACAAGTAATGTAGAAACTATCTTTCGCACCCAAATACACATATAATGCATCATTTATTCTAGATTTTGAAAGGAGAGAACACACTGAATATGGAAGAATTGGTCATGACATAATCAAGACCTGGTGGGGAAATCCAACCAAGTTTAAATCTGATGCTCATGGTATATATTCCACAACATATTTAGATGCTCACATTTTATACATTGCCATGATGCTCTACCGGCTATTTGGAAGGAAAATCTCTACACATTTCACAGTTGAATGGGTGTCTATAATAAATGAAGTGGTTGAAGGCTATACTTTCAATAGGGAAAAAATGTTGTCGGATAACCTAGATAAGGAGGTTGTCGAGTACAAATCGTTGAAATCAATAGGGAAACATTCTCCTTTTTACATGTCCGCCTACATCATGGACACCATTTGCTTCATGACTCCATTTCCCCTGATGAATTGGAGCTGGACTGCGACTAGTTCCAAGAATATACATTTCTACCACTCCAAACTATGGGAAGAAAATGCTAAAGATTTATTTTATGAGATTTGTCACATTGCAATGGTACCCATTCATGTACCTATCTATGGTTACCCTCCACCCAATATTTCAAAGCACGTTATGCGGAACTTAGGCACATTTGTAGATTGGTAAATTGAACAAAAATTCTCTTACATTAGAGTGTTCAACTTCTTCATTTCTCCCCATGCCCTTCCAAAATTCTTTCTTGATAGGTTGGTATGAAAAGAAGTGGCATACCAAATAGTCGCAGGAGGAATTGCCAAATACTTGAAAGTGGCTCAGAAAAAGGTATGGCCATCTTTTCCCATATAGGTTGGCATGTTTACATTGTTAGATTTTGGTCATTCAAAAGTCAGGGTTGTGGCCTTGGAAGATGTCAAATTAGTTGACATTGAATTCAAAAAACATGATCCTCATAGAATGGTAGAGAATCATTTGGCCCAGTTCAACATGAAAATATATATACACGAAGACTCCCCTTATGAAAATGTTTTCTGAGGAGATAGATCCTATGAAGAAGTCGAAAATAGATTTCATACTCTGCCTCCTGATCAACAGGTTGGTTTCCTCAGCTTTCAAAACCACAGAAGGAACAACTTGCCGAAGATTTTGCAAGGAGAGTAAAATCCCATTTCATATTCACATGAAACTAGATCCACAGAACCCCAGCGGAGTACCTCTACTGAGGACAAAACTGAAGAAGTATTGAACAATACATATGCATTATTTAAACATATAAAAGCATCAATTCCAGGCCTAAATGATCAACAGTTATTAGCTTCCCTTGAATCCTTCATGAAATATGGTCATGATTCTCCCCCTTCGTCAACAGTTACTACCACTGTTACTCTCAGTGTTAATAGTCTAGAAAAGTCTACTGCACTTATTTCCCCTATTCCCTCAGTAACTCCTTTATCAACCAGTGTTGAGGTTCCCAGTTTCGAAGTCATCCATCTAGATGAACTCACTCCCATCTTTCCTGAAGAGATTCCTCCATCTAGTTTATTTTTCAATAAGAAGAGAAAAGCTATCATCAGAAAAGAATCTCACTAGAAGGAAGGAGTGACCACCAAGAGACACAAAATAGTATATGATGGACATGAAAAAAATGACCCTGAATTTTCCAAATAGGTTGTGAATTCACTAGGAGCCTTTTCCACTGCCAACCAATGGTCAGTGGGAAATATTTCAAAGCAACTACAATAAAAGTCTCTCTTGGTTGAACAGTTGCAGAATGAAATGCAAAGCACAGAACAGGTTATCAGGAGCAGAATGAATTATGACATAGAGCAAATTAGGTTGGCTTATAAAAAGCAGATGAATCAGCTACATGAAAAATTGGAGATGACTTTCATAATTTATAGAATTCCATGATTACTCAGCGAGACAATTCAATACAACAGTTGCAGAACAGAATAGCTTCACTAGAAAATACAAACATAAATAAAACTTCATTCCAAAAACAAGCATATGAAATTAATGAAAATATGGAAGCATTCAATCAGGATCTATATCAAAAAATGGATACTATTCATAAATACTATAAGGCAATAAAACATTCTTTGAAAAGTATTTATGAGAAAGAAAACGATGCATGTATGACCAAATCCAAATTTCAAGAATTCATTGTATGCAACCAGAAAGACAATATTCCTGGTCTCGCCCCTTTTTCACAATCTGAATAGGTGAAAGCTGAAATGGCCTTGAAATTTTGGGAGACAAACCTAGAAGAAAGAAAGAAGCTTGCTAGGGAGGAAAAGAAGGCTTGTCTGAATACTATGTCTTCTATAGAGACATAATTGGTTGAATTCAAAGGTAACGATATCTTAGAGACACTGGATCAAATTGACATAAAAAAGAACAAAGAAAGCTCCAGAAAGAATAAGGAAATTATACAATCTATCATCCAACAGATGAACCAGATTGATTTGCTCAAGATCAACGAGTTGTTGGTAAAACGTAGTTTGCAACACCAAATTATAGCCCATACAGTAATGAATATCCAAGAGAAGCTACCACTAGTACAGAAGAAGGTATTTGGCTTCGAATTGAATGAGAACATTGAACCTTCGAGATTTGTCATGGCATTGATGGAAATGTGTACCCAGTTCAATGAACAGACGAAAGCAAGAACATCCAGGAGAAAATAAAGGATCTTATGAAGCACCAACACATCAAGCCATAACTCAACAAAATCTGCCTTCTATTTTTCAATTTGGATTGTATTCTATATTTACAATAGATATTGTGAAGACAATTTTTGTATAAATGCATAGATCTTACATCTTTTCCAAGATTCTTCTGGCTGAATGTAAAATAGAGAACTTATCGAATATTAATACAAGAGAAGACAAAGATTCTAAGTTTCCTTTAATTTGAGTTATGTGTTTTCCCTGTGTTTCCATTTCCTCTTCATAGTAGCTTCCTTTTGTACGTCTTCAACATTGAATAATTACAATTTAGTAATACATATATTGTGATCTTAATACATCAGAAGTCCATTCAGTTATAGTTTTTTCCTTTGTTCCTACTGTGAGTAAGAACAAGACCTATGATCTGTGTAAATTGTTGCATTCTTAATCATATATCAAGGGCACATCTTCATTTTTTCTACTACTGCAAATGAGTGTAATTCATACCTTGTTCTATTTTAACAATTTTGTCAATCATTTATACATCACTTAAAATTAAATTTATGACTCATCTAACAAGATACTGCCTCTGCATTATATTATCATAAATTTCACTTAATGTTACATCTTAGAAGCACTATAACAATGCACACATCACACAAGACTCTGCCATTGAATTGGCCAGTCCACGCCATGCCAACGCAAAATAACTGGACAGTCATTAAAGCCATTAAAACCCACCTCGTCAACCCTTCCATCTCGACACTTTCATATCAAAATTGGAAGCTAAAACCCCTATTATTAAGAACCCCTTACATCAAATGCAAAGGAATATGTAATTTCGTGTCGCATATGCTGACAAAAATTTGATAAAGTCGACAAAGGAAATCATAATCAAAGAATATATCAACTTGCCTCATGCCAAATCTCTAGAACTGTTGAATCGAAAAATTTCGGGTATACTATGGGGATCAACGGTTCCCTCTCTCTTTCCATATCAACGGATCATGGTTACTTCGAGCCTCCATACCTATGCATTTATTCCCAATTCAATTCGGCAGGGACTACACTGCCATGCAACCCTTGTTGTTTATAGGAAAGTATTAAATGTATTTTCTTCCATTTTCTCAACCTAGGATTACTGCTTAAACTCATGTCTTCTTTTATGTTAGTATATTTTTACACACATTTGATGTCAGACTCCTAAGTTACAAAAATAACTCGAGCATCCAATGTGTACACTTGAGCCTTGGGTACCTCAAAATGAGAAAGCGTCTACATTTAAAAAAGCACTTTGGACACACATAAACATCACTCAAGTTCAACCCGTGACCACTATATATATATATATATATATATATATATATATATATATATATTATTTTTTTATTTTTTTTTATTTTTTTTTTCTTTTCTTTATTTGATGGATTTCAATATTTTGTTGTAATTTATAAGTATTATATATATCATTCATTTATAAGCGTTACATGTGTTATTTATACTAAATTATGAAGTGCATCTTACTCCTCTTATTATACCTGCCGCTTGTGGTGGTATATAGCATTCGATAATGTGTTGACTACCTATTAGTTGAAGTTTGACCCAAAACATTTTGAGCTTTATCAAAAGTATAACATTACAAAATGATTTTATTTATTTATTTTAATTAGTTCAAATCATTTTTCTGATGTCTGATTGGTGGTTCAAATGGCCATGTTATTGCAGAGCTGGCGACGGAGGGATGCAACAAAATAAATGCAAGTTACTTACCATCGTTGTGATCAAATCGGTCTTCATTTTCACACAAAGGAGATCATTGGGAAAATCTCCTTGGGTTGTGGAGACCATCGAGAGCTCAAAAGGTTGGGCTTGAGTTTAATGAATCGCACTCGTACACCATGCCTTAATGGAACTTTTTCCACTATGTCCACCCCCACTTTAATATTTTACAAGCCAAACATTAGTAAAGTCAAGTGTTAAGATTTTAAATGAAAATTTTCTAAATACTTATTGATTTAAAAGTTTATTTTTATCATAGAAAGAAAATTAATATATACTACAAACCTTATGTCATTGTTAGTTAGCGGTCATATTGACCCATTTGTCATATAGTTTCCCAAATTCATTTTTGTCATTTCAAATTTCAAATTCCATATATGCAAGCAATAGTCTGAATCATTCAGATTCGTCTCCACGTTCAAGGTATTTTCATATTTGGCATTTACGAAAGCATGAACATATGTTATACAAATTCTTTAGAGAGCCAAATTGAGCATAAGAAGCCAGCAATTGTTGCGGTCTTGCTTGAATGGTTGGGATGTAGGCAGAAGCATCTTACAAGGTATCTTAAAAAATATGCAAATTGGTATTGAATTCACTCAAGCAGTCACTTTCATAGTTCCCATTAAGGATATTGCCAGCTTCAGACCTAGAGGAAAAGAATAGCAACAACTTGATTTGCTTGTAACACATCTAGCTCAGGGGATGCAGGAAGACAATAAAGATTCCATAGAAAAGAACCTAATATTTCATACTTTTAGCAATACTAATTCCATAGAAAAACACCTAATATTTCATACTTTTAGCAATACTAATTCCATTGAAAAACACCTAATATTTCATACTTTTATCAATATACGTAAGCCAATGTAACTATCCTTTATTCTTTTTAGTTCTTTTTTCACTTTCAATCGAAATTTCTTATGAGCATTAAGATGTTCACGAGATGAGATCCAATATAATGTGCCTTGAGCAGTTATGGAGTTATGCTTAATAATTTTATGTCTTGTGATCATACTCTGATAGATCAAATCAAGGAATATATAGTGGGCTCTTCTCCAGTTGCAACACCCAATCCCCAGATCTTTAAATTTTATATAATTTTCATTGGATCCTTCTAGCCTTGAAATTCATTATTGAGCATGTGTCAAACTCGAATTGTAGTTGCAGGGTTTTTGTTTGGATATTAGTTATATTCAAGTCTCATTGTGTGTTGTCTCTTGTTTTTGGTTTGGGCCGAAGGTTTTTATGCTGCCTTGTTAGAGAAGCAGTGTTGTGGTCAGGGTCAATGTATATCATTTATTTAATATTTTTTTTATCACATATTAGTTGATCTTTGACCAGAGATTTGTGTTTTTTTCCCATGTCTTAATTTCCACCCATTTAAACATTAAATGAAATTAATTTGTATTCTCTTTAATTTTGTATTTAATTTAGTTGCATAGGTCTAGGATATGCCTAATTATGTTGATTTTGTTCTTCATATATCTTATATTTTTATTTGGAGCAATCCACCTATTGCAAAAAATGTAACTCAACATGACATATTCATCAAGTCTATGAAGATAGCCGAAATGTTGGCCTGAGGTATAAACTCATCATCCTTTTCTTGACATTTTCATTCAACATATGCAAGTAGCTGAAATGTTGGCCATGTTTATCTTCAAGGTAGTCAAAATGTTGACCATGCTCATCTTCAATAGAGGTATGCATTTCTTTCTTAGATATAACATTTACAAATTGCCATCATTTAATTGTGGCAGGTATGCTGATTGCAAATATTGTTACAATAAGAAATTTTAATTTTTAAATTTTTTCTTTATTTGATGGATTTTAATATTTTGTTATAATTTATAAGTATTATATATATCATTCATTTATAAGTGTTATGTGTGTTATTTATACTAAATTATGAAGTGCATCTTACTCCTCTTATTACAATAATAAATTTTAAATTAATGTTTGAAGTAAATTTTTATTCATTTTTAAAAAATGGTAAAAAATAATAATGAAGTTTTTTTTTTTTCGCAAATGAAGTCTTTTTAAAAATATGGAATTTAAAATTGGTTATTTAATTAAATCTAAAATTCATAAGAGGATAATTGGTTAGTTAAATCAATATAGTGTTATAGCTCCCACCAAAGTGCAATTCATTGACAAAGCAACCTTCAACCTTCACACTCCCTTAAGGAGTCGTTGTGGTTATTAAGTCAGGCTAGGTAGTCACAAGCCAAAAATGTGTAAATGATATCCCACCTCTTGATAAGTGGTTGATAGTTTACTTACTGTCAAAGTATATGTTGGAGGAAAAATGGAGGAATAGTCATTAGACTACTAAGAGGGAGAGGAGGTTCTCTGAAAAATTAATATTCAGTTCAAGGGACAAGTTAGTTGAAATCTGGAAAGGGTCTAGGACCTACAATGAGGAGATCAACAAGGGACAAGGGGATGGATTAAACCTTGTTAGAAAAATAGACAAGTCTACCCAATAGGTGAAGATCCCAAAAGGAGGGGAAGTACTTGATAGTCAATGTAGACAGGACAAAAATTTAAGTTTGGAGGAAACATGGTACATTAGGGAAGTACAGATCTTCAATTATGCAGTAGTTTGAGAGCAAGATGATAGGAGAAGTGTTAATGTTTTATTTTTTAGGAGGAAGGAACAATTATGTGATAGTTTGCAAGGTATTAAAAACTTATCTATATCTATGATGAGTTGAGGTTTCAGGCTTTTGGTAGTGATTTTCGTAGTGAGCATAGTCATAAACATGGAGGCTTTGGAAGTTAATTTGGAGTGTTGGGGAAACAAAAGGAAGAGAAAGTGTATAAGGCCATGGAAGGAAAGGACAAAATTGGTTTTGGGGGAGGACATGGGAATGGAAGAGGTCAAACCTTCAATGGAGAAAGCCTTCACATGGAAATTTGTGGGAAAACATGCTAAGGAGGAATCACTTAGGAGGCGGATGGAAATACATTGGTATAAAGACCTGGGGTATATTCCAAGATTCCACACATAAATATGAGGATGGATTACCTCTAAATTTAGGTATGAAACATATGCAAAAATGATCTTACCCAAAATATGGTATAGGAGACCATTGTTGTTAGACCTTAAGAAATGGAGACCAAGGTTTGATCCATGAAACTAAAACTCCTTCAGGTAGCCAATATGGTTGATGTTGATAGGTTTACCCATGAGTTATGTAACAAAAATGTTTTAAAATCATTGGGGGGAGGATTGGCAATTTCACTGACCTAGAGGTAGACTTTCATAACAAAGTGGATAGAAGGATTGTGAAAATTTTAGTTGAATTGGATCTTGGGGAGGGTTTTCCAAAAGAAATGGATATTGTTTGGGGCTCATGCAAAATTTGTTCACCCTTAGATTACTAGAATTTACTGTTTATATTCCTAAAATGTCATGGCATAGGAAATGCCTAGCAATATTGTACAAAAAAGGATAGCAAGTGGGTTTGGATGAAGAAAGAGAAGAACCCACAAGAAGACACAAAATCCATAGTGAAAGAGACTAATAAAGATGAAGAGGAGAGTGAATTGGAAGTCAATTCAAAGAATTTTCAACCAGTCCTCAACAAGGTCTTAGAAGGAATGGGAAGACATATAAATGAGCAAAGGAAGTAGCTAGTGATATTTATTCAAGTAAGAAGGAAGTGAAGAAGGGATTGAGGTCCTCAAAAGCAAACACAAAAGAATATTCTCCATGTAAGGTTCCATAAAAAGGTGCGAATTGCAATATTTTTTCTAATAGAAACAAGTATTTTTTATAGAAGATTCTCCATGTAAGGTTCCATAAAAAGGTATGAATTGCAATGTTTTTTAAGAGAAATGATTTTTTTTGTAATATTATAGAAGTTGCAACTATGTTGAACAACAAAAGGGTACAAAATGTTTCTGCTAAAAAGTCGACAATTATTTTTATGTTACATAAGATATCTATACTAGCATATTGATTATTCTTTGTGATTGTATTTTTCCTGAAAAATTTACATGCATAAAGCCTAATATAGGATCCAAGACATAGAAAAACTTTGCAAAACATCTAAAGAGTAAGTTAAAAAAATCCTAAGCTCGGTGTTCGTGAGTGGTTGCCCTATTGTGTTCGGGCCTGGTACTTATGATGGTTGTTGCACCATATATCCATAATATTTTTTTTATGTTTCTGTTGAACTTGCTTCTTGGCACTATATGTTGGTATTAAGGTTGTGATTAATCATGAGATTAAGGTTGATAAAATTGAATTTGGACCTGGTTTTCTTTTAATACACCTTATTCTAGTGTGTAGGCCTCCTTTGTGAGTGCATCTGCACTATGATTCTTATCCCTAAGAATATGATAAAAAGGTATGCATTACAATATTAGCAATACCTACTCTTTGTTAATTATGGAAAATAATTTACCAGAGGAAATCCCATTAAAATTCTCCTAGAATATGACTTTTCCCTTCGATAGGGAAATAGAAGAATCCAAACATACCAAAAAGAGTAGAAGCCATTCTATGAATTAATACTTCATTAGGGATTTGAGAAAGAGTTTCAAGGATCCATCGGGATATAAAGTCTCATCCCTACATAATGTTAAGAACCACGAGGGGGAGGATATAATCCATGAGATATAAGAGAGAGAATTTTTACAATACAAATTAATCCCCGGGAAGAAAAGTACTTACAAGGAATTTGTGGAAATTGAGGGGGGTTTGGATTTAGACCTAGGTAAAAAATCGGTAGTAAGCTAAAAATCCTATTTAACACTAACAAAAAATCCCAAAAAATAAGTGAAGGAAGGCATACAATTAACTATAAAGGGATTCCTTACAGTAGGAATGACTTCATACAAGGTGATATGATGATTATTCTTTCTCTAAGTGTGAGAGGGGTAGGGGGTGCCCATAAAAAGCTATCCCTAAAAAATTGTTTTCTAAATATAGGACACATGTAATTACGATTCAAGAGACTATGTGTCAGAAGAACAAAGAAGTGAAAATTGTATCTTCTTGTTTGAAGGATTGCTCCTTTTATGCACTAGATTAATAAGGAAGATCATGAAGTATAGTTATAAGGTGGAAAAATTACTTAGAAATCATAAATTCATATTTTTAATTGCAGGCATAAAGTAGGTCTTAGATCTAAAGAGATGGGAAAATTATTTACCATAATTAATCTTTCTGGGTCATATGGAGAGTGAAAATCCCCTTGGGATAATTTCAAACTCCAAGGGATGGCTAGGAATGAGAATGCAATTATATGGGGTGATAAAAATTTGAAAATGAAGACATGAGAGGTATGGTGGGGTAATTCTATACAAGACCCCTTGGATAATTATTTCTCTTGGATGTTTGAGTATATGAGGCTATGTGATGTGGAACCCGATCAATTTGTTCCCACTTGGAGGATTCAAAAGGTGTTAAGGAATGGGTTTCAAAGAGGCTTAATAGTTTTCTGGTAGTAGACAAAATACTAGAGGAGATAGGGGGTTGAAATCTTGGGTAGGGATAGGTGGATCATTATATCATTTTCCTATTTTGTTTTAAATAGAATATATGACCATAAACCTCTAGGTCCCTTTAAATTCAATCATACATGGCTAGAAGAGGAAGGTTTTAGACATAGGATCATACCAAATTGGAGGAAGTTTGATCCAAACATAGAAGAAATGACAACGTATCAGTTTGCAAAGAATTCAAAGAAGGTAAAAGAATATAGTAGGAGAATGGGAAAAGAAAAAAGGCAAGGAAGCTAAAAAAGATCCAAGTGAAACTAAGGAACATATCAAACTTTCATTTGAAAGTAATAACAGAGGAATATTTTTAGAGGAAGACAACAAGAGATTAAAAATTATAGGAGTCAAAAGGATACTTTTGGAGCAAGAAGAAGCATAATGAAGATTGAAAAGTAGGGCCATCTGGTTTGTGAAAAGTGATAAAAATACAATTTTTTTCTATAGTTATGTTAAACATATAAAGAACATAAATACCAATGGGAGAGAAGAAAGAAAGTGGGTTATGAGGCTAATAGCTTCTCATAAATTGTAGAAGAAGGAAAAAATAAGTGGGTTATGAGGCTATTGCCTTATCATAAATTGCATACTAAGGAATTAAATACTTCAAGAATTTTTGCCAAGAACCTCTCAAACTTAATATAGAGGAGATTTAAAAAGTGGTTGCATTCTTTCCAATGATGATGAACCACAAAAAAATAAGAGTTGTATGTAGAATTTACAAAAGAGGAACTAAAAGCAATCTTACAGTCCTTTTAAAAAGGCAATGAGCTTGGCGTCAAATGATTGGACAATAGAATTTTACTTTGGATTCTATCTTGGAGAAAGAGTTGCTAAGGGTAATATAAGATTCTAAAGTTTATGGAAAGGTTTTAGGAGCCTTAAATGCAAATTTTATAGCTTTCATTTCAAAGAAGAGTGACCAAGAGACCTTTTAAGACTATAGGCCTATCTGATTATGCAACTTGGTGTGAAAAATCACAATGAAGATTCTGGTCATAGACTTAAACACATTTTCTCAAACTTTATATTAGAGGATCTGTTTGGGTTTCTCCACAACAGGCAAATTCATGAGGCCGTGGAAACAACACAATAAGGTCTTCATGCAATAAAGGTAAGTAAACTTCCATCTTTAGTTATGAAAATTAATTTAGCTAAGGCATATGATAAGTTCTATTGGTTATATCTTGAGTTGTTGTCAATTAAAATAGGAATGAAATTCTAAGTTGTGAATAATGGATCTCCTTCTAGTTTCATATACAATATTTAAAAAAACAAACAAACAAAACAACAAAACTTTTATATTATAATGAAGGGTTGTGTGGAAGAAAACAATAGGAAGAAAAAACAAAAAAAAATGACACAAGGCATGTAACTAGTTCTAGAGCTAGATAGGAAAAATTGGAAGCTCTTTCCATATCAGTTTCCGACTCAGATTGACTAATTACCTTTTTTACAAACTAGCCTAAGAGAAAAGGTATTTTGAGATACATTCATTGATAGGAGGATTCACAGTCCTAAATTTTTGGTGCTCTCGCCTGTTGGATAGATCCATCCTCAATGTCCATTGGAGATGTGCCACGACCCTCAATGACGTTGACCATGTTTCCCTCATGAAGGGAGACAACTGCGCCTTGATTAATTGATGCAGAAGTTGAACACTTGGGGAGAATCAAATGTCAAATTCCAACTCATCAATTCACCGAGTCTAGATGGAAAGAATATTCATCATGGAAGCCAAAGCATGCTCCATTCCCCCCTATTTAACTAAGATTTGTCGAAGAGATGAATTGTTAACTTGGGAAATTTCCCCATGTCGCTGAAGAATTCTTTTCATTTCACTCTCACTAGGTTCCATTCATGACCATGACACGTAATAACTAGAGAAATACCTCCACACAAGGCCAAGAGTAGGGTCTCCTATTCCAATTTTAATAAAAACAAGAAGAAGATGAACTTCAATAGGACTAGAAGAAACTTCATGGAAGAAAGAACTGACATTGCCAAAACTAGAGGAGAAAAACTTGAATACCAGGAGAGGCCTGGTCTAGAACCCAAACAATGCTAGCATCAAATGAACACCACCACCACCCAGAAACTGAAACAAATCCCAGAGAAAAGGTGACCCAAAAGGAGAAAGGTTTCGAATAACCTTCCCAAACACCAAAGATGAGCAATCCATAACCAAAGATAACCTACATAAAAGGCTAAACTGACACGATGCATAATGAATTTCCATCCCATAACAATAACTCCTCATATGTTCAATAGGAAGTAACATGCAAATGATGAACCACTCCATCTGCCACATTTCGTTCCAATTGAATAAGGATGGTCTCCGATTATGGGATGAGTAAATCCCCACTTGTCCCATTTATTTTGATCACTTCTACATCCAATTCTAACTCAAGCTTATCCCAATGGTACACTTGTGCATTAAGATCTCTTTTAACATGAAGAATTATGAAGTTATCAAATTATTTGATGAGTGAAATGGTGCAAGAGATGATACTATTGAGGACATTATTATTAGACCAAGATTTTTTAATGATCTCTCGAACAACCATCATCGATTTCCCAAGAACTGCAATATTTGTAACATTATGATATTTCACAATGCACACACCTTTCCAAAGAGAATACTCAGCCTCTGCAACATTGTTTGATACATTCCCCAATCCCCAAGCATAGGATGCTATGGTACTTCCTCCGGGATAAAAGAGACTCCCCCTCATGCCTGCCACCCCAATTTCATATGTAGTATTGATAAATGGATCTCGTTGCATTTTTTCGTTTATGCCACAAGGGGACTTAGGCAGGAGTGCTCAATGTATCCATTCTTATTTTTGTTGGTGGTTGAGGGTCCAATTAGGTTAATAATTTCATCAAAAAGGAAGGGATTTGTCCTAAGATATCATTATGGGAAGGCCACTCTCATTGATTTATGTTCTATTTGTGGATGGCATGTTGATTACTTGGAGTTAAAACATTAATAAAAGAAGATAAGTATAAAGAAACTCTTGAAATGTAAAACAAACCATGTACTGAAGTGGATATTCATAAGTCCTTTATTCTGTTTAATGGCTTAGAGGAAGAAATAAAAAGATAATTATCCTAAGTATTTCCCTATACTCTCCCAGTCTTTGATAATGGGATAAAATACCTAATATTCCATCTTAAACCTAAGGATTAGAAATTCAAAGATTGGCAATGGATTTATGAGACGATTCAAGGAAGAGTGAAAAAATGGTGTTATAGATGATTATTTAGAGGGGGGAGGATAACTTTGGTAAAATATGTCTTGGGAGAGATACACATTTATTGGTATATATTCCTAAAGGAATGTTGGAAAAAATTAGAAGAAAATGATCTAGTTTCCTATGGACTGTGAAAAGAGAAAAGGAAGGGATACCCCT
>ML803427.1:124662-138607 GCA_009831015.1 Picea engelmannii | reverse complement strand
AAGAATTATCTCTGGTGCTTAAGGAAGCACATTTCAAAGCTTCAAACAGTTGAAAAAATGATGAAATGGCTTCATTGGTTGTTTCATGTAACTTGAATGCTTCATTTTTCCAATAATTAGAGTAGGTGTGTGCAATAAGCTTGATGAACAAGCATCATGTTCATCATTTTGTCAGTTTCAGTTTTCATTTGCATTTAGTTTCAGTTGAAGGTCACATATCAAAGCAGATTGTAGAGGTTAAAGGTTGGGAGCAGCCCTAGGATAAGGCACTGAAACTACAAGATTTCTTAGAGCCTCACAGGGAGGACTCTATCCCCCATGGAGCCTATGTTAGCACAAGAATTTGTTTAAGGTGTCAAGTATCAAGAAAAAACATTTAAAGGTTGTACAACTACACTGAAAAAGCATGTTAATGCTAAGAACAAGAAGTCTGTTGTGTCAATTGAAGATCCTCTTTCTACCAGAAAGAGTGTGAGGTTAAGTGTCAAGATGAAAAAATAGTTGGTGAAGGGATTCTAAGCATTTAATTATCAGGGTTTTAAGTTTTTCTAAATACCATATCCCTCAGTGGTAAAATACACTACCTCTTTGCACTTCCAAGGCATCTAAGTAAAGGGGGTTTGATATCATGAAAGGCCATTATTTACTCTGCACATGTTCAAGATTGAAGGCACTGCGTTTTTGGTTATGCTACCCACACTTGCACACAGACGCAGCGCAAGTGGTGCTACCTAATGGAGCTGCGTAATATTTCACAGAGGATAGAAACTTCATACAGGTGCAACACATTCAGGCGCTACCTACAGGTGATGCGTAATATTCTGGCAAAGGCTAAATTGTGCAGAGTTATTCTGTAAGTTTTGAGTCACTAATTTAAAACTTGGGTTATGAGCAGTTGAGGATGTATTTTTGAAAACTGGAGGAGGTTTTTGTTCATAACATTCCAAATAACAAAAACCTCTCTCAGTTTTTCAAAATGTGTTTTGGTTTGAGATATATTGGATATAGAAGTACGCGCTGCATACTCTACACAGTGGCGCTACATACTAATTTCCTGTAGCGGTCACGGTTTTGATATTCGCCTTGTTGGGAGATTGCCACATGTCAAGGAGAGTCCGAATGACTTCTCAAGGATCAGTTAGATGTCAAGGGACACCTGCACCTAAGATTTAGCTCCAGAAAATGCCTCGTGCAATGAGGTGGAGACATTTCATTAATGACTTCCAACAAATTCCTGAAAATTAATAGTTTGTTGGATTTTTATCTCTTTGATTGTTGCCACCTATCTTCAAGGCTTAGAATCCAATGGAGGAGATGGGATTCGACCTCCTTAGTTCATTTGGATGCTATTGTCTATTTAAAGAAGGAAATATCTCTGGGAGAAGGGGATTGATGAGCCAAGAGAGGCTAGAGAGAGTAGGAATAGGCAGTTTTTTGTGTGTTCATTTGTAAGCCTGTGGGCATTTTAGGATTGTAAGCATTACTGTTATTGGAGACTCATGAGAGCTATGATTTCAGATTGTAACTCTTCTTTTATATTTCTTCTTATTTGAATATATTGCAGATTTGAGGATCAAAGGCTGTCAATGATTTATGGATCCCTAAGCAGCAAAGGATCTGTTGTATTTTTCCCATCAATCATTGTTTATATTCAAGTATTTGTTGATTCATTGAATCGAGAGGATCTCTATTTACTGAACATTCTATCTTATGTTTTCCTTCTTCATTTCTTCCACCTATCAGCATATAATCTTGTTTTCTGTTAAGCAGCTTTTGTGCCTTAGATGAGTGGGATGTTTGTGACTCCATTGCCCATTGGTGTAGCCTACTAATCTGCAGTTTGATGCCCTCTCTCTTTCTTTATCCATCTTGTCGATCCACCTATTCAAAACCAAAGTTATCTTTTACATTTTGATGGGTGTTGAGCTTACACTTTAGCAGTCAAAGTGTGACTTTCAATGCTAACAGACTACACAATATTGAAAGAATTCAAGGATTTGTTTAAAGAGATACCGAGGTTGCCACCAAAAAGAGATATCAATTTCTCTATAAATTTGATGTCGGGAGAAGCTCTTGTAACCAAGGATCCTTATAGGATGAGTATGCCAGAGATGAAGGAATTGCGGATTCAACTTGAAGAGCTTCTGAAGAAGGGATATATATGCCAAAGTGTGTCACCTTAGGGTGCTCCAGTTTTGTTTGTGAAGAAAAAGGATGGTACGTTGAGGCTTTGTATCAAATTTTGAAAGTTGAACAAAGTAGCAGTAAAGAACAAGTATCATTTGCCAAGGATAGATAACCTATTTGATCAGTTGATGGGTGCACAAATATTTTCAAAAATTGATCTCAGATCTAGATATCACCAAGTGAGAATTAAAGAGGAAGACATCAGTAAGATTTCTTTCGGAATGAGGTATGGAAATTACAAGTTCACAGTGGTGCCATTTGGGTTGTCAAATGCGCCAGCTGTCTTCATGTGTTTGATGAATGGAGTTTTCGGAAATTATTTAGATAAGTTTGTCATTGTATTTTTGGATGACATACTTATTTACTCAAATAATGAAGAAGAACATGCACAACATTTTAGGGTGGTCCTGCAAGTGTTAAGAGAGAATCAATTGTATGTTAAGTTGAGAAAGTGCTCATTTTACCTACAACGAATTCGTTACTTGGTTCATATTATCTCAGGGAGATAATATGTTAAGTTGAGCCATAGGGAGATTTTTGGGTGCGACTGGTTTGCATATTGGATCGAAAAATCAAATAGCTCTAGAATTAATCCATGGAGATGGTTAAGTTCCAATGGACCTGGTATGGTCGTGAGGATGCAACTTAGGAACATGGGGATGCTATGCGGGTAGAGTATTCTCATGTTTTTGAAACTTTTTGAAATTTTTTGAATTTTTTTATGTACATGTGTATGTAATGCACTAAGGATAGTGCATAAATAAGGGGGAGGAGAATGTAATGTCCCTAATTTGAACCCCCATTGTAATTGTGTATATATTTTAGTGAGTCATTGGTACCAAATGTAAATGTAAATGTACATATATGTTGGTGAGTCGTTGGCATCAAACTGTGGTTTTGAATGCACCTCATTAGTGCGCGAGATTGTTGTCAAAGAAAAAGAGTGTGCACATTCCATAGTGTTGTGTGCACTTTAGTAAGTGTGTATGGATTGCACACCAAGTGAAGGGTGCGCACATTCCATAGTGTTGTACACACCTAGGTAAGTACGTGAGGATGTCTAAGTTAAGTGTGCTTGTGTGTGTGTGTGTAATTGAGGCCAGAGAGCTTGTGTGGTTATGAGGTTGGTGAGCCGGGATGAAAATAGGTCAGTGTGCTTTTTCTTGTGAAATGTAAACACACTCAAGTTATTAATAATAATCACATCATTGCACCCAGACTGACTCAGATGAAAAGAGAGGGGGGGATAAACTCCACCGAAAAGGGAAAAGTGGGGGCTAATCCTAGGGGGCTTAAGTACAAGGGAATATCTTATGAATATTTCCAGAAGGTATAATTTATGAATAATTATTTATCCTAAGTTTTTGTGGGATGGGAATGAGTCACCAAGTAGCTAAAGCCATTTATGAAGGTGAAAAGTGTCCAATTTGAGGCATGCAATATATATTGTTGGATTTAGTGTATTTAGGGGGATTCATTCATTTTACTCATGTTTTTCAGACTGACATTGTTTGAGGGAGAGAAAGAATTGTTTGTATTAGTTTTACCCTATGTGTGGGAAAAATGGTTGAGTCGAAGAGGCAAGTTGTCAGGCTCGTGAGCATACTCTCTAGGTGCGAGTTTTGTTGTTGAAGATGCGAGTTGTTCAGCCCATGATAAATCTCTCTAGATGAGAGATTGGATGGGAATTGTTCCCTCGTTCACTAGGCATTAGTTGCAGTTCTCTGAGACTTCCTAATCCATCCCATTGTTGAAGTCCTAGAAGGGAAGTGGGGCAGCCAAAGGACTATGGAGAAAAGAAGGGGCACACTTCCTGGGGTGGGACGGGCATGTGGGGAATCAGGGACTGTAGACTAGTTATGTCAATCAGTATGCTGGAATGAGTAATTTCGATGTTATCTTACCTTAGTCATGCACTAGGAATAATTTTTCCCTGGTGGAGTTTACACCCTATCTCGGGGGTGACCTATTGCTGAAAGCTTATGAGCAACATAGTATATGGCTGGGAGGAACGTTTGAGATAGTTGGTGACCTTTCATAAAAGATAAGTGTTCTTTATGTGCTTGTCTAATTTACCATGTGTTATTTAGTTATGTCTGCTATGGTTTACTTCTTGTATGATGTTGCATATAATTATTGTTGTCATTTTGTATAATACTGCTTATACACGTAAGTGTGGTGTTGATAATTTGTATTGTAGTAGTACATGTTGAGTATGACTGTTATTATTGGTTATTCATGTTAAGTTAGTTATATATTAATAGTCATGGGACTCTGAGTGAGGCTAGAATAGTTGTGCGCGTGGAGAAGTACTATGTGTGAGTAAGAGGTTGGATTTGTGGCGCATCCAGAAAAGTGGCATGTGTGCACAAGGAGAACAGAATCTATGTGTGACACGAGTAGGGTTGTGCGCACAGTAGCAATCCCATGTTCTTAAGTGATTTACGTGCACAATAATGATTGGGTGCTCAGCATGCTTGTGCATGCAGTTTTATCATGTTACTTCCATAGTTAAAAGTTGTGTTAGAAGAGGAAACTCTGAGTGGTTTGACCCAGCTTGGGGTCATGCGCGGTACTTAGAGTAATTTTGTGCAGACCTTTGTTACAAAGTAGAATCTGCGCACTAGATTTTTGTAGTAGTGTTTGATGTCAGACGTTACAGATTGGTATCAGAGTGACAGAAGTTCATAGAAGAAGCGATGTGGCCCATCCAGGTGGTTGGGGACATTACAAAATGAAGAAACCTTGATATCTAAGTTTCTCACAAGGAAATTGCAATCATTGTTGTCGCACCAGAAACTTCAATAAGTTGAATGGTGACAATGTTGACAAAATTACTCCATGTTTCATTAAGAACATTAGAAAGGAATAATAAATTCAAGGTGCCTATAGAAAAACTTGATGAAGCTACTTGTTGGACTCTTATTTTCTAATAACCCTATTGAGTTCGACTTTGAGATGATGTTATAGAGAAGGTGGTAGAATTTTGGGAAACCCATTCTCATGCTATATTACATCAGAAGAATATTTTGTGATGATGCTTATCTAGATGCATGTATGATGAGCATTGTGACCATGCCATGGAGATAACACAAGTTGAATTCTTTAATGAATTTTAAGAAAGGAACCTTGATATCATTATGGCCATTAGCATGTTTGTTAAATTGAAACCATGGTATATCAATCCCAACTCAGTTCTTAACACTTCTTGTTGTTAGTACCATGTTGAATTCCAGTTTTATTATGACATATTCATAGATTTTTGAAAAAGTCACTTGCATGGTGACCCTCCTCCCATGGTTCATGATTTTATTTTGATGATAATATGCAAAAGGAATCCCAAAGATGTGTTTTTTTGGTAAAAGATGCATATGTGGAACAAGATGCCATGAATGTGGTAATGTGACATTGTTCTATAAGAATTTTCATATGGATCTTGTGCACCCTAGATTGGCATATATCACAGTCAAATGGAAGAGATATGAGTATGTAACTATGAATTCATCCTCTTGTTTGAGTGTGATGTATAAAAGGATCGACTTTCTTGAGGATGATATGCTTATTTCATACTTCATGGGGAATTTTTAAAATTAGATTTATAGATATATCAAATGCTCTCATAGGTATGAGTGGCAGAGTGGAAAGCTTCCAAATTCAAACAATCTCATGAGGTATTCAAGTCGGGCACAATCTTATTAGTAGTAGACTTAATCAATAATTACACATATGATCCCTAGAGAAAAATATAGAGTGAGTACTAGTATTCTCACTAGATATTTAGTTTTTTAAGTATTTTCTATGTTTTATGTTTTGTTATGGTTCAATTTACTGAAGGTTGACTTATATGTTTAGGTTTCTACATCCATGCATGTCTTGTATAGACATGCACAAGTGAATGTTGATGGTATGTCTAGCACTCTGTAATCTCATGATATGATTAAGTAGTACCATTTTTATGTTAGTGATAATCATGAGGATTTCACATTGTTTGTTCAAAATTGCTTTGGTTTAATCTACGAATCATTAAAAAAGAATGAGATAACAATAAGAGAATCTTTGATTTGGTGTAATGTGTGTGTCAAGTAATTCAAATAAGCATAACATATTTATTGCTTGAGTTGTCTTCATAAGGAGATATGAATATGACATACTTGGAGCTAATTTGAAACATGTCATGGAAAGGGTGAACACGATGGTGTAGGTACTTGTGTAAAAGCGAGCACTTAGGAGGTACCAAATGAGTCATGATGTGATTTGAATTAAATCATCTACCAAAGTACTTGATTCATGAAAATTACATTTAGGACATGAAATTCAAGATTGGGTGAGGTCGGTTTGCAAGTAGGAGACTATGGTGTGCAAATCCAACCTCAAATTTGACATACTTTGAAACACACATTAAGTAGAAAAACGAAATTTGATATTTATGATGCAAATTATTTTGGAAAGTTATGATTGCCAATGTGAATATATACATACCTTGTTATTATGAAACTATATCTAGCATGAGGGAATTACAATCTATTTGGAGTAAATACATGGGTGACATATTTTCAATTGAGATGAGAAAGTAGGTGTGTTTTTGTGGATTTTGCATTGATGCAAAGGGATGTGCACTTGATAAGTGTGAAAATGATGGATTTTTGAAATAATATAAATGTGTTTTGTGTAATCCAGAGGGGGAATAACCAATTTTGACATGGAAAGAAGAGGCCATTGTTAGGCTTTGCTCCAATTGTCAAGTATACTTCTATCATGGCTAATATATCTCTAGCATCTATTTTGGGTTGGTGGTTATATTAGATGGATGTCAAGAAAACCTTCCTTAATGTTTGTTTGAGAAAGAAGTTTACATAAACCAGCTGAGAGGGTTTGAGGTTTCGGGGCACAAAAACCATGTGTGCAGACTGAAGAAATCCCTTTATGGGTTGAAGAAGGTACCTTGTGCTTGGTACTCTAGGATTGATGAGTATCCATTGGTTTTAGACTTCACCAAAACTGCTACAGATCTTAATTTTTATTATTTAACTGATAAATCTGATATGCTTATTTTGTTCCTATATGTAGATGATTTGACACTTACAATGAGTTCAAAGAAGTTCATTGCAATGTGAAAGGTTGCATTGGCACAAGAGTTTGACATGAATGACATTGTATTGATGCTTGTTTCCTGGGTCTAGAGTTGTGGCAGGGTACATGTGAATTTTTCCTTGGGTAGGGAAAACACACAGTTGAGATCTTGAAAAGGTTCCACATAATGGATTGTAAATCCATAACCACACCTATGATCTCAAATCTAAAGTTGTATGTTGACTTGGATTTAGATTTGGTAGATCCTTCGATGTATAAATAGTGAATTGGATCCTTGATATATCTAGTTAATGCCAAACTTGATATATGTTTTGAAGTGAACACCTTGAACTAGTTCATGATTGCACCAAGGAAGATTCAATAGAGAGCTACAAAACATGTTCTCCAATATTTCAAGGAAACATTACATTATGGTCCGAGATATGTGGGAGATGGTGAGTTGATGTTGAATGGATTTGTTGGCTTTGATTGGGAAAGAGCTGCAGGTGGACGAAATAATATTTAGGATGTTACTTCAATTTAGGTTTAGGAATGATTTCCTAGTTCAGTAGGAAGTAAGGCTTCAATAGAATTGAGTTCGATGGAGGTTGAGTACATGGAAGCTAGAACCACTAGTTGTGAAACCATCTAGCTTCACAAGTTGATCGCAGAGCTGGAAAGTGAGATGTTGGAGCCTATTATGATCCACTATGAAAATCTTAGTTATATCAAACTCTATGTGAATCTAGTATTTCATGACCACTCCAAGCACATTGACTTTGGATGCCATTTTCTCATGGATAGGGTCTAGAAAGGAGAAATTGTTGTAGATAATATTCGGACAGGTCAAGAGGTTGCAAATATCTCGAGTAATTCCCTGGCTACGGGGAAGTTTGAAATGTTCAAGGAAAGACTTAGCCTAGTGGAGAACACTTTCCTCAATAAGAGGGAGTGTTGGCAAGTGTACCTCTAATAATATTTACAACATTAGAGTACATGTGGAAGATCTGGGTGTTTTCTATTACAGTATCATGACACACTCACAAAATCCATACAACATTGATTTCTATGTTGTAAGGTGGTCTATAAATGAGCGTGCAATAGTGAAGAAGACTAGAGGGTGCATCACTATTTCTATAACATTCCATCATTGAGGGCACATGCATGCATGCATTGATCCATAATGGATCATCATATAATTTTCCATCTATCTTAGTACATTTTGGGTGGAAAAATTGGAGGAATTGGCTTGCAGGGCCCACTGTAGTGGTAGGTCCTAGTTTGCGAAATTGAGGTTTGGAACCTTCCAAATCCATTTTGAGGTATTAAACGACATTTTTGGGGTTACAACATCAATAACTTGTGTCTACACCCTTGATGTTGATCTACACACCGAGACCTTTCCAACGGTGTGAAAATCACCTCAATCAAATCTTGAATGCTAAAGTTATGCCTCCCACAAGTTGACCTACCTTGGTGACCACCATGGTATGAATGGATGCCACATCAACCCCCATTAATAACACATGTGGGGCTAGCCACATGTGGACTTTAAAGAATATTCTAGAAGGTACAAACCTTATCACCAATTGAAGGTTGAGGATACAAAAACCCTAACCCTAGACAACTAGAGGAGAAAGGGTTCCAATATTTAGCATTGTATTTGTTCCACAGTGGAGCAGAGCATCGAGGAGTGGTGTTTTGAAAGCATAAAAAAGGAGGAAAAGATTATGTAGTATCCATACAGGCCACAATGTCAAAGGCAACTCCATGGTGAGTGTCTCTTTGTATTTGCATTTCCATAACTGAAAGAAAAGAGAGCAAAGCATATGCCTCACCTTCTAGTTGGGTTTTCTCCCATATTGGGTTTCCTAGGGTATATCTTGTGTTCATTTATGTGTGGATGGTGTGTTATTTTGCTCATTTCTTTCATTTTTTCATTCCAATTATTCCATAAATTCAAGCAAAGTTATTAATGAACTAATCTGGGAATCTAAGGAAAATTAGTTTACATAGTCTAAGATTTCAGAATATTATAAGATCTGTTGTGATGATATTTTCTAGTAGAATATCTATGGAAATTTACAGATCATCCATGCACCATAGATAGATAGAATAGGATAATTTTATCTTTCACTTCCATATTTGATTAAGCGTTGTTCAAAGTTTAGATAGGGCAATTTTGTTTTATTTATAGCAGTTATCTAATTAAGTAGGGTGCACATCCCAAAGAAGTCTCACTTCCTTCCTTGGAGCGTACTCTCTTTACATGTAGATCTAAGATCTAAGTGATAGATCTATTTTTGTTCACCCTAAGCGTGCCCTTCTCAGTTCTATAAAAGAAAGGCTAGGGTACATATCTCTAATCAAATTTCCAGTTTCGTAGTAAGCAATTTATTGTTTTCCTATAGCATATTTTCATTTTAGAAGTAATGAAAATAAATAGCAGGTTTTGATAGTTGTTACACATTATTTTGGTCGCCCCAGTGATCTACCGATAACATGTGTTCGTGGTCCCATGAAAAGATAAAAAGAGTCTTTCTCCATGAGGAAAGTGATTGGCTTTCTCTTCTCAAAAACCCTATCAAGGAAGGTCGTTGCACTCTGCAAAATGCATGGGGTGCGATGATGCCTGATCATCACATCCTGCTCTAGAGCTGGACTGCGACGTCTCCGCAGGCTGCTCTATACCTAGGGTGCGACGATTCCAAAAGCTAAGGAAAGGTCAAGTTTCACGAATGTTCTAGAAGTGGATCTTCTAGAAGATGAGGTGGCCTCCGAATGGTTTGGATCTTACTCGCTTCTCTGATTTGGTGGGATCATCCTAATCTCATCATCCATCTCTCTTTCACACTATATAAAGAGGGATCTCTCATGGAAAAGGCTAAGGTTGAATAGGCTAAGAATTGGATGGAGAATTATACTTCAGATCATGCTTGAGAGCCTCATTTCAATTCATCAAGTCATTGTGGATCTTCTTCATTCAAGGTTGGAGCAAAGGTGTATGTGTTGGAGCAAAGGGCCATTGAAAGGGGACCTTGCGACATCAAGGCTTTGGTTGTAATCTCCACTTTCCTTTTAATATGATACAATGATATGTTTCTTTCCCATAAAACTAGTCTTGTTTTATTGTATGATTCATTGATCACATGCATAGGTTCTTGTTAAGTATATTGTGTTGCTTTCACTTTGGTTGGCTTGTGCTCCATTGCAGGTTCAATTTCATTGGAGCATTGGAACGGAGCTAGGATGGCAATGGCAAGAGGAAACGACATTTAAAAGGTATGTTGTCCATCTCTTGTTAACTAGTAAACTCAATAGTTAGAACTTAGGGAAAGTTCCATATTCAGTTATGTTTTGTTCTAGTTTCCAGTGGGATCTAGGGAGATTTGTTTATGTCCACATTTATTGATTAATCCGATAACAATAGTCATCTGTTGAGTTTCCATTATATATTTTCTACGGTATGTGTTTATAGATTATAGCATTAATTACAAAGTGTAGCTTTGAGTGGCTTTCAATGCTCTATTGTTTAATTTTATGTAGGGATTATTTCAATGTAGAATTTGTTCATTGTGGTTTAGAAAATTTAACAACGTCTAAAATACTTTCATAGGTTTGCATCTCTTTAGTGATGGAGAAAAATTCGAACACTTATGGATTCATCCTGTTTAGTTTTTTATAGGGATTATTTCAATGTAGAATTTGTTCATTGTGGTTTAGAAAATTTAACAACGTCTAAAATACTTTCATAGGTTTGCATCCCTTTAGTGATGGAGAAAAATTTGAACACTTATGGATTCATCCATTTGGTAAAGAGAAATTGATTTCAATCAACAAATACAAGATATATTATATACATTCACTTAAATGTTTTCCTTATCTCTCAATCAAAGGGGGATTATCATAGAGGGGCCTTCAACGTTGTGGGATGTGAAATTATGAAGAGGGGCCTTCAATGGTGTGGGATGTGAATCTCGAAGATGCAGACGTGGATGCCCAAAACACTTGATGTCTAACCTCACTTTGGGATCTTACAACTTGCATGGGTAAGTTATGGGAAGTTCATTTTCTTCTATTGTCAATGAACAACAAGATACCACTACTTATTTTTATCATGGTGCTTCCTAGAACTTTCTTGATAAGCTATTTTTTTTAATTTTGGCAATTATAGTTTTAAAATATTAAAAATTTGATATGCCATATGGAATGATGAATCTGCTTTGCAAACTTATGATGTACTTGCCGATCCACATTATTCATGGCTTCCTTAGAAAAATTATGACTTCAACATCTTGTAAAAATTATGAATTGTGTTTACAATGTAGAAATTCTAATTTTGTTAAAGAGGATCTATGAATTCATAGTTTTTAAATTTCATATTTTTGTGAAATCATAAAATGGAATGTAGAATAATGTTTCCTGAACCAAAATAAAATTGGCATCTTAATATCTGGAATCTGTTATTTTGAATTTTCTAATTTATTTTCCTGGGATTTTTGCATTTTTTTGCACAGAAATATATTTAAACAAGAAGTTAAAGTGACACCCCTGATTCCTAAATTCAGGACCACTTCCACAACCGGAGCAGAGCCTTCTGCCAATTCCGATTGGCACCCATTACTCATGTAAGCTCAAATTTTAAAAAGAAAGAAAAGATGGTAGGACATAAAACTTAAAAGTGGTAAGAGAAAGACTGAGACTCCTAAAAGCTATCATAAAAAATGCTTAATAGAAAACTACTCTAAAAGAAAGAAATACTACTAGAGGTAGAAGTCTTCTCAGAATGTGGATCTATATTTAAAATTTGAAATCTAGTTTGAATAGAATTCAAAATCCTTTACATTCTTCTTATTTCAACTTATCTTATTTCGTTATACATTGAAACATAAACTATCTAGCTACATTGAGTTTCATTGGATTCTCCAAATCTAGGAATTTGTTCATTGTTGTTGTGCCCTTGAGTTTTCAATGTTCCATCCACAATTTTTAGATACAACCTATAATTGTAATCAACAACCTATTTGACTTGGAACACTTAACAACCGTCCTAACTAACTCATACAATTGTTTGTTTGTTTAAATCAGTGTTGTAAATCTCGGTGATATATCGAATTTGTCGGATATATTGTCGAGTTAAACCCATATCCGATATATTGGATTTAAAGTATCACGGTATTTTCGATACTTTGAAAGTATCACAATACAATCATTATATTGCGATTCTTTCTAAATATATCACGAGTTGACCCAAAATATCGACATGTTGTTGGAAATCACGAAAAAAGTGCATCGGAAATAGGTTTTAAGGCCACAGGTGGGGTTTTTTACTTCATTGTTTGATTGCAAGAGTGTGAGATAGCTAGAGAGGTGTGAGAGAACATTGTGCATCTGTCAAAGAAGGAGAAAGCCAATGATCTTGTTGCCATTAGCGGAGGGATCGTGGAGTGGGGATTCAAACCATCAATATTTCCAGGTATGTATAAAACATTTTTCTTTCATTTGTTTGTTTTTCTAGACTTAGGCTAGGGTTTGCAATGTGTCCCTCCTTGTTGTTTTTGAATGGAAAATTCAATCATTCCACATTCATCTAGCTCTCATTATTTAAGATTTTCATTATCATGTGTTTTATTTGGTTTTTTTTTGTGCCATAGGTTTAAGATTTTCACCTAAATAGAATGTGGAATCCATTGGATCCAATGTGGGTGTATGGTGAACCAGTAGAACTTCTCAATAGACAAATATTGACATGCAATCTTTGCGGAATTTTTTTTTATGGAGGAATTAGTCGCTTGAAATACCACCATGCCAAAATCAGTGGGTTTGATGTGGATGCTTGTGACAAAACTAACCTATAAATTATGCATATTGCAAACCAATCAATCATTGAGATGGCTAATAAGACGGATGCAAAGGAGGCTCACAAAAATGAACTTGCAGGTAGAAATATTGGAACAAGTTCCCTTGGGGAGGACCACAATCCCACTCCTCAGCCACAGAGCCCTCAACTTCTGCAGTCCGCTCATCAAACTTACCTTTCTTTGTGCCAAGCTCAACACCTAAGGGGGAACCTTCTATTCGATCATTGATTAAAACACAAGAGAAGGAGGAGGTCGACAAGCTTGTGGCCAAAATTTTTCTTTGGAGTGATATACCTTTTAACATTTCCAAGAACCCCTTCTACCATTCCATGTTTGAAGTTGTTGCTATTGTTGGCCTGGGGTATAGGGGCCCTTCCTATCATGATTTGAGAGGGCATCTCCTTCAAGGGGAAAAGGTCGATTGCACACAAATATTAGCTTAGCTCGGGGAAACATGGAAGACCATCATATGCATCGTGATGTCAGATGGGTGGAATCATGGGAAGGACAGGTCGATTCTAAACTTATTGGTTAATTGTCTCAAGGGGACAATGTTTATCAAAAGTGTTGATGCAAGTGCATATGCAAAAGATGCACAATTATTATGTGAGTTGTTGGATGGATTTATCCGAGAGATAGGCTCGTAATATGTTGTCAAAGTCATCACGGACAATGCTGCTAATTATGTTGTTGTTGGGAAGATTCTTATAGAGAGGTATCCATCATTGTACTGAAGTCCTTGTGTCGCCCATTGCATTGATTTGATGCTAGAGGACATGGACAAAATTCCTTGGATTAAGGAAATCATTTATTCATCTCAGACGTTG
>ML803427.1:75848-101640 GCA_009831015.1 Picea engelmannii | reverse complement strand
ATGTGCTCGTAGTCGATGGTCTGAGACCAGTCTTCGTCATGGTATTCCAGTGTAATTGAACCTGGGAGCGGCTTAGCGATGTTCAGATACACACAGATGCGGGCGTATGATGTATAGCGTCTTTGCTTGGTGGCCTCAGAAGATTTAACATATATACCGATGGTGTTACCAATGCCTGCAAGGACTTCTTCCAGCCAGAATTCCTGAGGCAGAGAGTATAGTCGAATCCAGACCGGTGCATGTGCAAAATCTTCTTTCTCTGGGCTGAACTTTTATGTCCAGAAGCGCAGAAATAGTCCAGCAGAGTTATAGAAATATGGCCCCCCATCGAAGACTCGGTTCCGATCTTCTAGATTATGAAAGATTATTGTGAAGAAACCCTTTGAGCCCAGTTGTAACTCATAGTGGCCTTTCGGTTTCCACCAATGATGGATCCATTTGACAAGGTCGCGCTCAGAGGGCCAAAGCCCTAGGAACTTCCCAACTAATGCATTGTCGCGCATATACTGCTTCTGTTCCTCTATTCGTGGTGAGCAGACCACGTATTTTGGGGCTTGCGGTGCATGTGGGATGCATTTCCCTGGCACCCAGGGGACCGAGCCCCTTGCAGTAATTTTTTCCTTACCTGGATCGATGTCCATGTCGCGGTCTTGGAGGGTGCCCTCAGCCAGAAGTTGCTCGCGCAGTTCGGGAGGCGTTTCAAACGTCGGCCGCTTTATTCCAGTCTCCAAAGTTGCATTGGCCGTGATCTGGCTGTAGGTGGCTCGGGGTTGTTCGCCCTCCCTCGGATTCGTTGGCCCCTGCGGGGCTGCCATTGCGCGGGCTCAGTTCGCGGCGGCTCTGGTGATCAAAACCCTAGTTGCAGAGCAAAAAAATTGACCAATCCACTAAAACAATGTTGATGTAGGAGGCCAATACCCATTATATCGACAAATGACCAAAACTTTATCATATAATGAATGTAAATGAGATACCTATTAACTCTAGTTTTAATTGTATCAAGAATGATGGAGATGATGCATACCTCCCCTAAATCCTTGAAAAGATTCACCAACAGTCATGTATAGCTGCCATTTTCATTATCTAGAAATTCAAAAATGAATCGAGCCTTGAAGATTATGAAGCAAAACGTAATAGCATCCATAGTTGGGCATAGAGAAACCCTTAGCACTCAAAAACCCTAAACATAGAGAAACATTTCTCCACCCTTTTAAAAATCATCATTTTATATAAGCGAACAAATTTCAAAACTAAAGATGATCAACTAAAGTAATTTGCTTCTATAAATTTTACATTATTCAAAATTTTCAGAACTTACAATAATGAAACTATTTGGCCATTGAAAGAGGCTTTTGAGCTTCCATTAGTTTCTACACATCATAAATGGCATTCCAATCTATCTCATTTAGAGCATTTGGTGTATAAAGAGCAAAACATTAACATGTCAATGTGTCCAAAGAAAGTCTAGACCTATTATCATTTTTTATCCTATTTAATTTTACATTATTAAAAGTATCAAAACATACACCATTAGATAGATGAAATTATTTACCCAGTGGAAGAGGCTTTCAAGTTTTCATTAGTTCCATATATCCTAAATTGCGTTCCAAATTACTTTATTTAGAGTGTGAGGTGCAATAAGAGACAAAAATATTATCATGCCAATGTGTTCAAAGAAAGTCACATTTTATCATCACTTATTATCTTATTTAATTTTGAGAATCCTCTTTTGCATATTGTTGTACTAGCTAGATTAACACAAAAAGTTTGTCATAGCCATAACAAACATGTAAATCCTTCAAAATATTCAAGTTCACTTCCATAGATTCCACATTCCAAACATATGCTTTCTTAGGTATGATTTATAAATAGTACAAATAAATTCATCCACCTCACCCAAACACCTAGTAATATCCACAATAGATGAGTCCTCAAAACTGATTTTTTCACATAAATGTGTCAACCCTCTTCTTGTTTGAGAGTCTCTCTCATCAATCTCCTCATAATAATGACAAGGACTAAAAACATTAGTAGCATGAAATATAGGTAAATCTATGAACCTCTTATCTACATAATCAATCACCTTCTTTAACAAAAAAAATTATCAAAAGAATTCAATCACCTAATGTCCCCGATCTTTGTGTATTGGATAAACTCTTAAACCTCAATGCCATTACAATATTTTACAACATAAGCCCATGAAAGTATTATCTTTCATTTGGATTTAAGCGTTCTTTTGTGTCTCTTTGTTGTATATTACTCTTTGAGAAGCTCAACACTCTTTAATTCATGGACTTCAGATGTATGAGCATCAAATTCATTTTGAAACTTGTTAAGCCCTAAATAGTGGCACATTACCCCTTAATTGGGGCATATTACATTAATATTGTTATTTTATTTATGTCGACTTGGGTCCATTAGTTTTAATTGTACCTCCTAGTCTCCTATATATACCAAGGAGACCTTTTTTCATTTGGAATCATCTTGTATTTGTAAATTTATGTGGTGTATAAGGAGGTTTCCCCCTCGAAGAAGCTTATTATCTGAAATTCTCTCTTATTCAAGACGTTAAGTACTTAGTCTGAGGTTTTTTATGCTATTTTTATATTTGGTTCTTAACATTTGGTATCAAAGCTCAAGGTCTTGGGGTTTTGCTGATGCATCTGAGACACCTTAGAATTTTTGCTATAAATTTTTTTCTACGATGTTTCAGAAGGAAATACTTGGAGGATATTTAGTAGACGGATCAAGGTAATTGGGGTTCAAATTTCAGCTCCTGAGGCCTTATACTTTCGGAGATATAGCCTGTGTAAGATAGGGTTCTGGAATCATCCTGAATTTAGTCATCGCAGAAGTTTTGCTATAAAAAAAATTATGTGATGTTTCAGACCCTGAAACTCAGAGGCTATTCAGATAAATTATCAAGGTAGTTGTGATAAAAATTCCAGCTTCTGGATCATCCTACTTTTTTAGATACACCCTGTGTAAGATAGGGTAGCTGACTAGTCTTATTAACTAGTCTCAAACAGGTGTTCCAGGTAAAACATTGATACATTCTTCAGTGAGCATCCAAATTAAGTGAGACCAATTACATTGGACAATGGACAATCTGTAGTATTTCTAGTGAAATTTTCATGATCAAATATCAAATATTGTGCTCTTGGCACTCTTTACAAGTACACTCTCCTGGAAGGGCCAAAAATTAGCAAGGTGTGGGGAAGTTACCATAACTTCCACTTGGAACATCCAATTTTGATCAGGCCTATGGAATTGCAGAGAAGGTGTATCATAGAACTACAAAACATAATTTTTAGACCCATAAGGGCCGAAATTTTTGATATACAGCAAAATAAAGATCGTCTAGCAGAGCCACCTCGAAATCAAGGTTTAAAAGTGATACTTGGCCAACATGCCACCAAAAAAGGGAACTTCTACACCAAATAAGCCTTCAAACAGTCCTACTTGGACTCTTGATGAAGGTGAAGAAATGCGTAGGGACATAAATGATTTACAAAAGAAGACAGTAACAAAATATGAACTACAAGGGATGATGGATTCAACTGAAGCTAAGTTGGAGGAAATAATGGATACTAAGATGGATGGTTTAAAAAGGGAGATCATGGAAGGATTGAAAAAATTCCTAATAGAGAGGCCACCTGAGAGTAAAAATGTATCCCATGAAATTCATGATGAGGACACAGGGAATATGAATCAAGATTGGAGAAAATCCAACTTTGGGTTGAAGACCAACCACTTTCCTAAGATTGATATGAAGAAGTTTGATGGCAAGGATCCAATCACATGAATACTTCAGATGGAGCAATTCTTTGATCTACATGATGTGCCACACACACAAAAGGTACGAATTGCTTCTTTATATTTAGAACCCAATCAATTTTTGCGGTATTGATGGCTTTGTTCTTGCGAATCACTTGTCACTTGGACCATTTTCATGGAAGAAATGATAGCACACTATGAGGATACAAGGAGCAATACCTTATTTATCCAACTGATAAATATCAAACAAAAGGGTTCAGTTGCGGAGCACATTGAGAACTTTCAAAGATTGAGTATAAAGGTAACGAATATTCTAGATGAGCACCTAATTGATGTATTCATAGTAACTTTAACGAATAACATTCAACATTTGGTTTGCCTTTGGGAAGCCAACTCATTGGAGAATGTGTTCAGGGTGGCGAGAAATGTTGAAAGTAAAAATATGGCTATGGATACTAGAAGGACCACTCCTAACATCTATCGAGAGAATATTGTTCTTTCTTCTAAAACACCTCAACCTACAAGTTTGACACCTCAACAATTGGAGGAAAGAAAAGAGAAAGGTCTAAGTGTGGTGAGAAGAAATTATTCTACATAGATTGTGAAGAGGAAGAAGAACAAGAACAAGAACAAGAACCATCTCAAGATGAAAACGTAGAAGAGATTTCTTCTGAAGAGTTGACTCCCACAATATCATGTAATGCATTGGTTGGAATTAACACTCCTCAATCCCTCAAGATCGAAGGATATATCAAAAAAAAAAAGGTAATAGTCCTAATTGATTCTGGTAGTACTCATAATTTCATTCACTATAAATTAGCCCAAGCTCTCAATTGCTTTATATATCCAGTGCCAGAGTTTCAAGTAATGATTGCAAATGGAGGAACTATCAATTGCTCGGGAAAATGTCATAAGATCAATCTTACTATGGGGGGATATGTAATGAATAGTCTGATGATTTCCATATCCATGGGTGGTGTTAATGTTGTACTAGGAGTCCAATGGTTACAATCATTGGGAACAATGGCTTTTAATTTTCAAGAACTTTTCATGAAATTTTCATTGGAAGGAAAGGAAATTAAGTTAAGGGGTATCATAGGGAAACCCAGTAAGGTGATAAGCTCTAATGGCATGACACAATTATTGAAAAAGGGGCATCAGGGTGTAATTGTACAAATATGCTCACTAGATGTTAAAACATCTAAGCCATCTATTCCCTTAGATCTCCAAGGGATCATTGATAAGCATTCCAAAGTATTTGAAGATATTCCCATAGGTCTTCCACCCACTCGAAATCATGATCATGCTATTCACCTAATTCCTGGGAGTGTTCCTCCTAACATCAGGCCTTACAGATACCCTTATTCCCAGAACAGTGAAATTGAGTGTATGGTTGAAAAAATGTTAGAGGTTGGCATTATTAGACTTAGCCAAAGTTCTTACTATGCACTAGTGGTAATGGTACTCAAGAAAGAGGGTTCATGACGTATGTGTCCAGATTATAGAGAGCTCAACAAGATCACTATTAAAGATAAGTTTCCCATTCCCGTCATTGATGAATTGTTAGATGAACTACATGGAGAAATATAATTCACAAAGTTGGATCTTCGTTCAGGGTATCATCAGATTAGAATGAAGGAAGCACATATCCCAAAAATAGCATTCCGAACTCATGAAGGACATTATGAATTTTTGGTCATGCCTTTTGGCCTTACGAATGCACCTTCCACATTCCAAGGGTTAATGAATTCCATTTCCAAGCCCTTCCTTCGAAAATTTGTGTTAGTATTTTTTGATGATATACTAATCTATAGCAAGTCTTGGGAGGATCATGTTCGACATGTTGACAAGGTGCTACAACTACTAAAGGAGCAACTATATGCCAAACCATCCAAATTTTTCTTTGGGGTGAAGGAGGTAGAGTATTTGGGTCATATTGTATCTCATTAAGGTGTCAAGGTATACCCTAACAAGATTAAGGCCATGATGGACTAGTCAATTCCTAAAACATTGAAGAATCTTAGAGGATTTTTGGGTTTGACAGGTTACTACCGCAAGTTTGTTCGGAACTATGGAAGAATAGCAGCACCTTTAATGACATTAACTAAGAAGGATGCATTTTCATGTACTCCAGAGGCAACTCAAGATTTTAAACAACTTAAAGAGGTGATGTGAAAAGCTCATGTCTTGACCACACTAGACTTCACAAAAACATTTATTGTGGAATGTGATGCCTCGGGAAATGCATTGATGTTGTTCTAATGCAAGAAGGAAGGCCCATTGCTTTTGCAAGTCAGTCACTCAAGGGAAAGGACTTACACAAACTCATTTATGAGTATTTCTATCAAGATCAAAATAGAATTTGATAGGTCAACCTCAAATATCTCATACTTAAAACTCAAAGTTACAAGATACAGTCAAGATCAACCTCAAAGCAATTCTTTGTGGAGTTTTATTCATGAAATATGTTCTTCATTACAAAATATTTGACAAGCATGTATGTGGCTGAAAATTCTCCATGATCATATAAGAAAAGATATTAGAAGAATACAAGAAAAACACTCAACAACTCAACCTTGTGCCCAACTCTGAGGTTCAAGCATAAAGCTACAAGAAGTGGTGTAGAAGAATAGAAAGAATGGGGAAAATGGAGATTTATTTCTTTTGATCGGAAGCTTAATTGTGTATCCATGGCTGTACCTTCTTCTTCCTCTGATCTTTTGCCCTGCCCCTCTGACAATACTGATTATTCGAACCTTTGATGAAGCCTCTCTTCTCTTTTTAAGAAGAGATTTTCTAACTACTTGAGTAGTTAGGGTTTCTCCCTTCTAGAAATTCTCGTAAAAGTTTATTCTTGAAACATTCCCTTTAATTAATGTCTCATTAATGAATTCACATCATTAATATAAGTATATTGAAAATGGGTCCCTCTCATTTTTTAATAAAAGTTTTAATTAAACTTGTATTTTTTAAATTTAAATAATTTCTCTTTAAAAGAGGATGAATGTGTTTTAATTATTTGGGAATGATAATAAACTTTTTATCCATGTAAATCATTCCATATGTGATCTTCATCATCTTATCTTTCCAACGATATAAAATTTTCCTAACTCTGTCGCCTGGATCTCAAGATATGAGCTAATGAAGTTGAGTTGTCATGCATGCCCATTAAAAATGAAGCTGACTGATATTTTAATTTCTGGGGAAAATGTAGAAACCTTGAAATTTTGAAACTTATACCATCATATTCTACATTGAATTACCTTTCCAACGGTATAAAGTTTACACGATTTCGACACCCAAAGCTCAAGTTATGGCCTGAACATGATCGTGACTCAGCCACCATTGATCAAAATTCATGGACAAATCTGGGCCCTTGGATTAAATTTCTTCCAGCCATTAATATATTGACATGTGTCTACAATTAATTGGATATCATGTGGCACCATTATTTGGTCTCCATGAAGCACTAATCCTTGATCACCATGTGTCATGAACTTAATGGATGCCAAAAGTAATAATTTGATTGGTTATGGATTACATATTATAAAAAGTTATAATTTAAATATTATAAAATGTTAAGGTATAATGTTTTAAAGGAGGGGGAACAATAGTGTAAGGAAAAAGGTAGAGTGGGTAGTTAGGGGGACGGGTAGAAATGTAGGTGGCGGAAGAGGGGAGGGAGAAATGTAGGGAGCAGAGTGAGCGGGAGTGATGTGAGGTGAAGTAGGGGGGTAGTTTGTAGGTGGCGGAGATGAGGGGGGTGAAGTAGGGTGAGGTGAGGGGGGAGAAATGAGGGGTGCGGGGAAGGGTGAGTGGGTTGGGAAGTGAGGAAAATAAATGGGTGATGTGAGTTTCTTGGGGATGGGTGTGAGGGGGATGAAGGGGAGAGGTGAGGGAGTTATGGTGAGTCCGACCAACCACCAAAACTCAAATAAAAACTAAGTATGGGATATGAGGGGTGAGGGAAGAGAGGAGAATGACATGTGCTCACGAGAAATTCTATGAAGATATTTTATGGGTTTTGAACCCAACACAAGAATATTTTCAAGGGTTTTGAACCCGAAGAAATTTAAAAGCGCTTCCAAAAGATTAGCTTTATTCCACATGAAAGAGGTGTATTTTTCGATTTAAAATTTAATCCTGGATATCTTGAGCATATGAACTCCGATTTCTGATCCAAAAAATGTTTGATGAAGCTGAGGCCGAGGGATATACAAGGAAATTATAATAGTTCAAAATTTTTCATCTTCTGATATCAATTTTTTTTATTAATCCAGAAGCGGGAAAATAAAAATGACCAAATTTTGGTCAACAACTGGCTCCAACTGCGGGACAGTGACCCCCTGTGGGTTGCTGAGAACACCAGAATCTCAAGACCAACTACCTTCTCTATTGGGTTGTGGAGTCATCTTCAAAATGAATTCTTGTAATTCTTCTTATTTCATGGAGTTACCTTCAAGTTTGATTGTATTCTTGTGCAACATTGAACAAAAATATGTACATGCATGATCTACTTACCCTAACTTACTTGAAAGAAAGGGGCACCTTAGGTGTAGGCATATTTCCAATGGATCCATTCAAGCATCCAACCGATTTGTAGAATGAGCTCCCGAATAGGACAATATGTTGAGGTTGTTACCAAATGATCAAAAACATGCCCAAAGTATATTGTGATGAGACTGAGCAAGATGTGCTTGAAATCCGATTGTATTTATTGGCCAAAAATGATTTGGAACCATGATTCAATTAAATAAACTTTTTTTTGGTCAATACTGTTGTGTTCTTTGATTGGATAAGGAGTTTCCAATCTGAGAATAATTTCATCTTTTTTCTTATCACCAACCACATCTAAGATTTATGATTCAACATCAATTCCTTGAAGGAATTCTTCCTTTGTACAATGATCATGTCTCCATGGTGAGGTTGGAATGGTGAACTGTTGGTGAACCATTGTGGGGAACCTTAAGGCCATATTTTGTTGTTCATCAATAACTTCATGATCTTCAAAATTAAAATGTATCATTCATGATTCTTCTTGCTGCAAATGTCTTTCCTTTTATGCTTGGAAAATGCCTTCTTCATAAAATTTTGCTTCAGGGAAACAATCGACATGATACAAATTTGATGTAAAGTGATGATTTATGTCCCTCCAATGTAAATATTTTTGTTGTGGCTTGATGTACATTAGTTGTATTATTTGAGACTATGTTGCCATCTTTTCATACTGAATTAAGTCCTCATGTTCATCCTTGATTTCTCTATAATCATCAATCTCAAATTGAGCACATGAGAGGTTGAGATTTACCTCCCATGAATCATACAGAGGATGGTGTTCTTCTTGGATTGAAAATTTAGTGTTTTCATTTTCTGTTTCGAGATCAAGATCTGGAAAAAAAAAAAAATCATTTATTTCCTCAATTTTTTCTTCTAAATTCATTCCTCCATTGTCTTGGATAAATTTCGGGGGGTATAATATGTTGGCACCAGTTTCAAGAACAAATCTTTCAATGAGTTTATCTCACTGCATTAACTCTTTCCAACTGGGTTTTCCTTCTTGCCTCAATAGAAATCTCAAAATTGTGGGAAAAGCAATTTCGTAATAGTTGAAAATAATGACATTGTTTGGAAACATTTCTTTAGGAATCTCATGAAGAACTTTCATAAATCTGAAAGATAAATCTTTAACTATTTCTTCTTTGTTTATCTCGATTTCAACCAACTTAAAGAAAAGAAAGTATGGATCTTTTCTTGAGAAATATCTTTCGACAAATAATTCTTCTAGTACATCCCAACTAGTGATGGTTTCGAGCAGCAATGAATAAAACCATTCACTGGCATCTTCTTTTAAAGTCAAGATAAATAACCGGCATGCAAAATCATTTTGAGCCACATTAAAAATTTCACAAGCACTGTCAAATTTAATCAAATGTTTCTTTTCATCTTCTGAAACATTCCCGCAGAATGTTGGAAATTTGTCCATGGAAATATCTGGCAAGGGGTAAACTTCTCCTTGCAAACTGAGTGGGCTTCTGTGCAACCTTCTCTTTCTTTGGATACCTTCTCCTTTCATTGTTTCTTGAACAACTTATGTTGATGGAGGAGGCGAAATCTCTTGATAGGATGAGAAAAATTCCTCAGAGGAGTATTCATATATATCTTCTTGAAATTCAAAGATCTTTTCAATGAAGTCACTGATGCATATTTCTTTAAGATCTTGAGTTTTGAGGATGGAGTTGCCAGGGAGATCATCGTCCCAAATCTTTGGTGGTTTTCGAGTTCCATTAAGGTTGTCACAACTGATTTGTGACTCAAATTTCAACAATAAACCTTCAATGTCATTCAATGTTCTTTAAACAAGGTTCTCCAAAACCCAATTTATCTTGAATCAATCTCTAAATTTTCTCTCAAACTGCAACCAGACTGCTTCTAGTCTACCAATAATATCTGATCCAAAATGTATCATATCTCTTGAAAACAAATCGTTTTCTAGTATGGTCACCAAAAATGTTGACGCTTGAATCCGTCAGGATCGAAACGACAACCTCATGAGGACATTAGTCCCCCTTCGTTTTTAGAGAGGTGGTTCTCCTCTTTGGCTAAAATATATATCTTTGAATATCTTGGAGTAGGGAGAGTTCTAGCCAACAAACCCCAAATATTTATTGTTTGGATTTAAATGAAAATGGTTCGTCAATAACCCAATATTATCTTTATGTGCAACAAAAGTCTTTTTACAATAGGAAAATATTGAAGGAGGGCTTCAACATCAAAATTAAATTGTGATCAACATCACACACAATCTTCTTAATCACACATAAATGCATCCATGTCTTCTTCATGGAAAATAAGAGAGAATAATTTGATCATCTCAAAGAATTTTAAAAGAGTACTGTTATCAATATCAAAAGAGAATTTGATGGGTCAACCTCAAATATCTCATACTTAAAATTCAAAGTTACAAGATACAGTCAAGATCAACCTCGAAGCAATTCTTTGTGGAGTTTTATTCATGAAAGATGTTCTTCATTACAAAATATTTGACAACCATATATGTGGCTGCAAATACTTCATGATCATATAAGAAAATATCTTAGAAGAATACAAGAAAAACAATCGACAACTCAACCTTGTGCCCAACACTGAGATTCAAGCATAAATCTAAGAGAAGCGGTGTAGAAGAATAGATAGAATGGAGAAGATAGAGATTTCTTTCTTTTGATCAGAAGCTTGATTATGTATCCATGGATGTACCTTATTCTTCCTATGATATTCTTCCCTACCCCTCTAACAATACTAATTATTTGAACATTTGATGAAGCCTCTCTTCTCTTCTCGTGAAGTTGAGTTGTCATGTATGCCCATTAAAAATGTAGTTGACTGATATTTTACTTTCTGGGGAAAATGTAGCAACCTTCAGCCTTTGAAACCTATACCATCATCTTCTACATCGAAATATCTTTCCAATGGTATAAATTTTACATTATTCTGACACTCGGAGCTCAAGTTATGGCCTCTGCAAGATCGTGACTCAACCACCATTGATCAAAATTCATGAACAAATCTGGGCCCTTGGATTAAATTTCGTCCAACCATTAATATATTGCCATGTGTCTCCAATTAATTGGCTTCCATGTGGCACCATTCTTTGGTCTCCATGAAGCACTCATCCTTGATCACCATGTGCCATGATCTTAATGGATGCCAAGAGTAATAATTTGATTGGTTATGAATTACATATTATAAAAAGTTATAATTTAAATATTATAAAAAGTTAAGGTATAGTGTTTTAAAGGAGGGGCGACGAGAGTGTAAGGAAAAAGGTAGAGTGGCTAGTTAGGGGGAGGGGTAGAAATGTAGGTGGTGGAAGAGGGGAGGGAGAAATGTAGAGAGTGGCGTGAAGGGGAGTGATGTGAGGTGAGGTAGGGGGTAGTTTGTAGGTGGCGGAGATGAGGGGGGTGACGTAGGGTGAGGTGAGGGGGGGGAAATGAGGGGAGTGGGGAATGCTGTGAAGGTTGGGAAGTGAGGAAAATAAAGGGGTGAGGTGAGTTTGTCAGGGACAGACATGAGGGGGATGAAGGAGAGAGGTGAGGGAGTTATGGTAAGTTCGATCAACTGCCATAACTCAAATAAAAACGAAGTATGGGATATGAGGGGTGAGGGAAGAGAGGAGACTGACATGTGCCCACGAGAAATATCGTGAATATTTTTTATGGGTTTTGAACCCAACACAAGAAGATTTTCAAGGGTCGTAAACCTGAAGAAATTTAAAAGCGCTTCCAAAAGATTAGCTTTATTCCACATGAAAGAGGCGTTTTTTTTCCGCTTTAATCTTTAAACATGGATATCTTGAGCATACGAACTCGGATTTCCAATATGAAAAATGTGTGACGAAGCTGAGGCCGGGGGATACAAAAGGAACTTATAATAGTTCAAAATTTTTCATCTTCTAATATCAATTTTTTTTATTAATCCAAGAGAGGGAAAATAAAGATGACCAAATTTTGGTCAACCGGTACAAACATCACTTATATTTATGTAAGAAATCCCAACTCAAACAAAAGGTACTCTTGGAATTGCACACCTCTCCAGTACGAGGGCACTCAATATTTTTGAAAACCTACCATAGGGTCAAGAAGGAAATTTTTTGGGATGGTCTTAAAACTGATGTTCAAAGGTTTGTGGTAGAATGTTTGGTTTGCCAACAAAATAAGGTGGAAACAATTAATACCCCAATTCTTTTACAACCATTAGCCATCCCAAGTCAATGTTGGGAGGAGGTTTCCATGGATTTCATCACAAGGTTACCGAAGTCTGAAGGAAAGAGTGTCATAATGGTGATTGTTGATAGACCAACCAAGTACGCACACTTTTGTGCACTCTCTCATCCTTTCAAAGCTAGTACAGTTTCCACTGCATTCAAGGAGACAGTTCGAAAGATAGATGGAAGCCCAAAGATTATTGTAAGTGACAGAGATCCCATTTTCACTAGACATTTTTGGACAAAATTATTTTCTTATTTGGGTACTCAATTGGCTCATAGCTCATCTTATCATCCTCAATCTGATGGACAAACCGAGATAGTGAACAAATGTATGGAAGGCTACCTTCGTTGCTTTGTCTCTGATAAACAAACACAATGGTTCAAGTGGTTACCCTTGGTAGAATGGTGGTATAACGCTTCCTTTCATACTGCAACAAAAATGACACCATTTATGACACTCTATGGATATAACCCACCTTCCATCACTTCTTCTCTAAGAGAAAAATCTAAGGTTCAAGTAGTGGAATATCACATTGAGCATCAACAACAAGTTCTCGAAACTCTTAAAGGAAAACCTAACCATGGCACATAATTGCATGAAACAACAAGCAAATCAACATCGTAGTGAAAGAAGTTTTGAAGTAGGGGATTGGGTATTTTTAAGACTACAACCATACAAACAGATGTCCCTCGAGAAAGCTAAGAAGGATAATAAATTATCACCAAAGTAATATGGCCCTTATAAGGTGTTACAAAAGATTGGTACTATGGAATACAAATTGGAGTTCCCTGCATCTTCGTGAGTACACCCAGTTTTCCATGTATCGTGCTTAAAGAAGGTTATCGGTGACAAGATCCCAATTCAAACTATATTGCCAGAACTTGACAAGAAAGGAAAAATCATATTGGAGCCTGAAGCTATCACTAACACAAGAATTCTCCACCTGAGGAATAGATCAATTTCAAAGTACCTCATTAAGTGGAGGAAACTACATGTTGAAGATTCCACTTGGGAAGATGAGTCTTTTATACAGAAGCATCCAGAATCACTCAAGTGTTTCAGACAACACTTGTTTGAAGGGGAGGGGCATGTTAAGCTCTAAAAGTAGCACATTACCCCTTGATTGGGGCATATTACATTAGTATTGTTATTTTATTTATGTCGGCTTGGGTCCATTAGTTGTAATTGTACCTCCTAGTCTCCTATATATACCAAGGATATATTTTCAATTGGAATCATCTTATATTTGTAAATTTATGTGGTGTATAAGGAGGTTGCCCCCTCGAAAAGGATTATTATTTAAAATTCTCTTTTTGTCAAGGCGTTGAGTACTTATTCTGAAATTTTTTATGTTATTTTAATATTCGGTTCTTAATAAAAATAACATTGATTGATTAAAATGTTGAAGAATAACAAATATATCAATAAGCAAATAGTTGTTTTTATTATTATTTTTATTTAAGATAACCAATGAAAACATTTTTCTAAAATTTACACCTATTCAATCCATTCTAAAAATAAATGAGTAAATAGAAGAAAACAATAATACACTAATTACTAAAATGAAATCAAACAACTAATTAATGTTAAAATGAAATAAATGAGTAAATAGAAGAAAACAATAATACACTAATTACTAAAATGAAATCAAACAACTAATTAATGTTAAAATGAAATAATTGTAAAATGAGAAGCATGTTCTTTTGTGTATGTACATTTAACTTTTGCAAATCACATAGTTATTAATTTTGAAGTAAAAATAAAGCATTGTTCTTATGATTTCAATCCTTGCTCTAAAATAACATGGTTATAAATAATTTATGTGTAGTATATATATTCTTATATTTATTAAGGAATTATATTTTTATATAAATAGTATATGTAACTATATTTATTTAAAAATTATGTTTCTTCATATGATATAAATTTCAGATAAATAAATCTGACTTCAGATTTAGATTTAAATTTTGTGAATATAAATTTCAATTTAGATATATAAATTTGACTTTAGATTAAGATTTAAATTTTGTGAATTAGTTGTAAAAGATAAAATGAAATTTGTAATATGTTCACTTTAAATATAGTAATGGGATTATGTTTGATATAATAGGGTATTTTCACATAAGACGAACACTTACATTAACCACTCACACAACTAGATTAAATATCAATACAGCAATGTTTTTATGTGGTTAAAACCCTCGAAAAGGGAAACGGTCCACGACCCAAACCAACATGGCTACCTGAGGAAATATATTAATGCAAAAGAAAAATATTCTACCAGAGAGTTTCTCACAATCGATCATCAACAAATGTCCCTCCATGCTCTTTAAGTAGAGATCATGGACCAAACAGGGGTTAAAACATGAATCAATATAGTCGTTAAGTTCAAGGAGAATATGAGTTGTTGGATCACTCTATGTTTAGAACATATCGTGACTGTCGGATTACATAACTACAAATGATTACTAATCCATAATAAAGAAACACACTGTTATCTAAATACATATTAGACCAAGTTGAACTTAACTAACTCTTAAGTGTCTAAATATCCTAACATCCCCCCTTAAGAGCAACTTGGGATAGGATTGAATTATTTACAAAGGTAACACAATAGGAGAAGGAAGGAGGAATTAGAGCCTAACGCCCCTTAATGACAAATTCTTGAACTCCTAACATAGATCGAAGTTTGAAAAAAATCATTTTTGTAGAGCCTTCATGAAAATGTCTGCAACTTGATCTTATATAGGGCAAAAGAGCACTTCAATAACTTGATCATGAATGAGATTTATCATGAATTGCATGTGTAGCTCAATGTGTTTTCTACGTTGATGTTGAACTGTATCTTTAGCGAGATTGATGGCACTCTAATTTTTGCACCAAAGGGTGGTTGGATGTTGTTTCAAGAATCCAAACTCTAAAAGGATCTATCAAAGCCACAAGGCTTCTTGACTTCCATTAACTACTACTTAATAATCTTCTTCTACTAAATAAAGAGAAATAACCTGTTGTTTCTTACAATCCCAAGTGACAAGTTTAGAACTAAGGTTGAAAACACAACCTTTAGTAGACTTTCGATCATCAGGATCGTCGACCCAATCCAAATTAGTGAAACTAACCAACAAGGGAGTCCCTCTGAACTGTAATGTATCACAAACTGAATTGTACCCCAAATATACTGAAGTGTCATTTTTGTTACTTTTCAATGGCTCTCAAGGGGTGTTTGCATGCATCGAGGAACAAGACCAATAGAAAAGGAAATATCAAGATGGGTATGAGTCAAATACAGAAGACTACCAACTACCCGATGGTACAAAGTGGCATCAACTTCAGGAGTAGTATAGGTGGTAGCAAGTTTGACTCTAGACTGGAAGGGAGAAGGGGTTGGTTTAGAATCTTCCATGTGAAAGTGGCGAAGAACATTACATGTGTACTTAGACTAGGAAATGGAAATACCTTCCTTATTTTCTCATACTTGGAGGCTAAGGAAATAATGCAAATAACCTAAGTCTCTCATTTCAAATTTTATTTTAAAGCTATATTTCACATAGGTTAAAAGTTTAGGGTCACTACTAGTGAGGATAAGGTCATCAACATAAAGAACAAGTATTATGAGATGGCTTATTATTTTCTTGGTATAGACATTAGGGTCAGAATGAAATTTAGAAAATTCATTGTCAAGAACAAAGCTATCCATTTTAGAATACCAAGCCCGAGGAGCTTGCTTAAGACCATAGATAGATTTCTTAAGGTGTCAAACAAGGCTAGAGTCATTATGAACATAGCCGGGAGGTTATTCTATGTAGATTTATTCTTGCAAATCCAAATGCAAGAAGGAATATTTAACATTCATTTGATGGACCCCCCATCTATGTGAGGCAACAAAGGATAGAACACGGTGGATGGGATTCATTTTGGTTATATGGGAAAAGGTTTCATTAGAGACAATTCCTTCAACTTGAGAAAATCCTTTGGCAACTAACTAGGCCTTATGTCTTTCAACACTTCCATCTTATGCATACTTAGTTCTATACACCTGTTTACATCTAACAAGTTTTCTTATTTTTGGAAGAGGTACAAGATCCCAAGTATCATTTTCCATTAAGGAATGATATTCTTCATTCATTGATGTGTTCCAATTTGGATGGCCAGAAGATTCTGCAAATGTGTTTGGACCATGAATCTCTGGAACTTTAGCCAAAAGAGAGGAAGCTCGCTAGAAATATGAATGTGTCTGATGTTGACCTGAAGGATCACTGCCAAGATCACTAGTTTCTTCTCGTGTTGAATGGATTGATCTAGGAATCGGTGTGTTAGTGCAAGTTCATGTTCAATGCCAACTCATTTGGATGAAGATGAGCAGGAGGAGGTGGATTTTCATCCTCACTCTCATCATCTGAAGAAGAAACTGGAATAGGAATAAAAGATGGCATAAACGCTAAATATGGCTCGCAAGCCGAAGATGGCACACGCATCGAATTAGGGTCATAGGCCAAGATATTTTCATCAAATTTAACATCTCTTCTAATAATTATTTCATTGGAATGAGGTTGAAGAAGTTGGAAACCTTTGGCATCTTCAAAGTATCCAACAAAAATGTACTTCTCACTTTCAGGTTGTAATGTTTTATGTTTTTCATCAGGAATGTGAGCCCATACTTAACTACCAAATACACAGAAGTAGCTTACATCTAGCTTAATTTTAGTCTATGCTTCTTCTTGTGTTATATTTTTTAAATCCTTTGTGGGAGTGTGATTTCTTATGTAATTGACACAATTGATGGATTCTGCCCAATAATGAATATTTAATCCTTTACACTGGATCATAGAATTATCCATTTCCTTTAATGTGCAATTATTCCTCTCAACAACACCATTTTGTTGTGGTGTAAATGGAACAATGTGTTGCATTTGAATTTCGTATGTAGTGTTGTAAGTTGTAGATTCATTGTTCACGTATTCACCTCCATTATATGTTCTTAACCTCTGAAGTTGATGTCTAGATTGTTTTTCTACAATGACCTTGTAGGCCAAAATATGTCAAAAACTTCACTCTTAAGTTTGAAGTAAACCCAAGCATGTCTGGAGAAGTCATCAATGAAAGTTAAGAAGTACTTGCACCCAGAGAAAGAAGGAGAAGAAAGAATACCACACAAATTACTGTGAACAAGATGCAAAGGGATCGAGGTGTGCCAAGAAGCATGTTTGTCAAAACTGTCCTGATGATGTTTGTCTAGATCACAACCAACACAAACATAATATCTACAAGAAATGAAAGGAAGACTCGTCACCATATTTTGATTACATAGTTGTTATAATGAGCGGTAGTTTAGATGACCAAACTGCTCATGCCAGAGTTTACTCTAGTCATCGCTTTGAGCAATAAAAACTGATGGAAAAGATGATGACCCAAAGTTGTCAAATTTGTACAACCTGGTGATATCATCAACAATTTCAGTGGCTAGGACATGCTTAAGATATTTTAAATCCTTGATTAAAACTTGGTGAGGTTAAAACTCTATTGTTTTACCTTCACCTAAGTGAGTGATTTGATCTACTTATATAAGGTTGCAAGAAATACTTGGAACCGCATAATACATCATTGAATGACCATTATCAACATGATATGTTCTAGACCCTATAACATTAAGAGATCTATCATCACCAACAAATATGCTTTTAGTGTTACATTCATTAAGAGAAGAAAAAATGGTTTTATCCTTAGCCATATGATAAGATGGTCGAAATCAATAAGCCACTCATTAGAAGAAGAAGTAGATGTTGCATTGAAGGAGAAACTAGAAGTAAAAAGGGCATGTCCATGAGAAGAAGAGTTAGAAAAAGAAGAATCAAGATTGATGATGTATTTATTCATTGTTGCTTATAAGGCCTCCATCTTTTTAAAACATTTAGACTCTAGATGGCCATCTCGCACACAAAAATTGCAATGCATGTGAGTCTTCTTACTTTTTTTTTGGTCATTTATCACCATTGGGAGTAGAAGTTGACTGAGAGGGTTTGGGACCCTTGTTTTTCTTGTTACTTATAAGGCCTCAAGATTGATGATGTATTTCTTCATTGTTGCTTATAAGGCCTCCATCTTTTTAAAACATTTAGACTCTAGATGGCCATCTCACACACAAAAATTGCAATGCATGTGAGTCTTCTTACTTTTTTTTTGGTCATCTATCACCATTGGGAGTAGAAGTTGACTGAGAGGGTTTGGGACCCTTGTTTTTCTTGTTTTTTGTTGCAAGAATCTTGCTTCTTTGTATGCTTGGTTTTGTCTTTTTGTTGGGGCACTCAGGCTTTGCTGGATGTACCTATGATGTTGATCACTCTAAGATGAAAGAGCTTGTCTTGCTCTTTAATCAGAGAATCAAAAAAGGACTCAAGAAAGGTTTCTTGATAAGAGTCCCCTAGAGCTTCTATGGTGGCATAAAAGGTACATAATAACACATAATATGTAGTACCAAGCTTAGCAACAATATATGCATCGATCATCCTTCATAGGTATTTTACAATCTTCAAGTAAAAGTATAATTGTTTTGTACTTAGATAAATAATATTCAATGCAAGGGAAATCATTGGGAATTAAATTCATTATTTGATTTTGAATTTGGTGGGCTCGAATCACATTGTGTTTACCAAATACGACTTCTAGCTTAGCTCAGGCTTCATCTGGGTCATCAATTCCTTAAAGGTGATATTGTAAATCATGAGAGATGGACATTTCGATTAGTCCACGTGCGTTGTCATTATTATTATCTCATTTGTCTTTCTTTTCAACATCAGTGGAGGCTTGTTCTTTTCTCAAGGTAATTTGATACAACCATTTACTTCTTAGTACATCCTCCATATGGGATTTCCATGAGAAGTAGTTGCTACTCATAAGAAAAATATCACTTGGATAAGTCATATTAAAATATATAGATTATATGGATTCAAAAGCTGGAACTGACTATTTGGATAGAAAGCTCTAAAAAAATACGCTATTAAAAAAAAAACGGCACTGAAAACAGACTTCAGATGTGAAAGTTATGTATTTAAAAAAAAAAACATAAAAGATAACGAAAGTGCCACATGGCACGTAGAAGTTGACCTATGTGGTGATGGATGCACAATGTGGTTGTTGAGTAAAAAAAATATCCCCCCTCTTCTAACTTTGCCTATAAGAAAAAAACTTTAACATGGTCGCATACAAAAACAAGAGAGAGTAAAAAAAAAAACGAATATCAACTATAATGAGATTAGATCTCAATTAGCTTACTTGAAAAATGCAAGTTTTCCCTCTGTTTCTATTTTTTGAGTTCGCATTAAGCATGGAGCAAAGAGCATACATAGAAGAGAAAACGCTTTCCTCTTTATTTCTAATTTGTCGAGATCACACAAAGTGCATGACAAAGAGCATATGCAGACCTTTAAGAGTAGCAACCTAGAAATAAAAGAAACACACATAAATATTAACGCTGCAAAAAAAATTAGAAGGGCGTTTTTGGACTTTATATCTTCGAACCTGACCAAAATGGTTGTATGTTAGGAAAACATAAACCTTTTCGAGTGAAACGAAAAGTGTTTCCAAATCAAAGCAACTCTTCGGGCACAATGGAATAGTCCTCTTAACCTAGAAATGCACAAAAATGGTAGAACCTAGAAATGTGGCAACACGGGTTCAAGATCTCGATCAACAATGGGAGTGAGTATTCAAACAAGCTCTGATACCATGTTTGAAAAAACAAGGTATTCCCACACAAGATGAACACCTTCAGTAACCACTAACACAACCATATCAAAGATTAATGCACCAGTGTTTTTATGTGGTTAAAACCCTTGAAGAGGGAAACAGTCCACAACCCTAGCCAACATGGCCACTTGAGGCAATATATTAATGCAAAAGAAAAATATTTTATAAGAGAGTTTATCATTGTCGATCAACAACAAATGACCATCTATACTATTTAAATAGAGATCATGGACCAATTGGGTGTTAAGCCAGGGATCAATATAGTTGTTAAGATTGAGGAGAATATGAGTCGTCATATCACTCTATGTATAGAACATATTGTTACCATCGGATTGCATAACTATAAATACATACTAGTGCATACTAAAGAAACACACTGAGAAACACACTTTTACTAACTCCCAAGTGTCTAAATATCCTACCAGATTAATCCAAAACAATATTATACATCAAATATATGTATGTTCCACAATTATCTATGATAATGAGATTAATCCAAAACAATATTATACATGTTGTATTTGTGTGAAAGTGTTAAAAATGGCTTATGTCAAACCATTTGTTTCTATAATTTAGTAATTTTAGTTATTATGCCATAAAGATGAGAGAGAAATTAATACCATGATTATTATAATTTAGTAATTTTAGTTATTATGCCATAAAGATGAGAGAAATTAATACCATGATTATTTTAATTAGAAGAAGAAAAAAATTGTATTGAGATTAATGTCTTCACAATTGTTGTAGGGATTTTATACCCTGTAGGAGTTGAGCTCCCTTAGGTTATTCCTATACCTAAGACAAGAACAAAGATACTAGCAAAGGATGCTTCTAAACTTGATAATATGTCATAATCTACAAATATATCAATTCTCTACCAATGAACACACAAACTCACATGAACAATCATCTAGAGGGAAACATCCAACATATCTTCTATTAATGAAGTAAGCAATATTACAACTTATAGGTGAAAACTGAAGAGATGTCTTTCTTCTAAGATTTTTGCCCAAGCCTTGCCACCAAAACACCAGAGTAACTTTGCTAGTTCTTTCTCCCCTTTTCACATGGAAATGGATTGGTTCTTATAGGGATTTAGAGATAAGGCCATATGATTAATAGGATAAGATCTTCAGGCTTATACTGGAATCGTTCTCGAGAATAAACCCCGAGAAATCAGAGTGAGGTCTCATCCATCACAACCAAATCCAAAAAAGGGAGCTTCTAGTCTCGGTCGTGACCTAAGCACACAGACAGAGCGATCTGGTCGCGACTTGGTAGTCTAGAAAGGGAGACCAACCCCTTCTGTTGTAATCTTGAGGAAGGATAAGGGAGACCGAAGGGAGATTAGGATAGAAACTCAATGGGAATATGATGAAAATGGGTGAATTGGGTAGGTGACCTCTATGAGATTATGTCCCAATGGTTAGGGGGTTAATAACACTATAATAGATTCCCCCTAAAGTGTGAGGTCAGAAGAGGTGTCTGATGGTAGAAATACTTTACCAATAAAAGGCGTAGAGTTGTGGGCAAGGAATTTTGGAGAAGAGCATCGCCAGTCTTGCAAAAAATATCCCCGCGGTAAGAATTCCCATGCTCGGTAAAACAGATGATATCATAGCCACCATAAATACACTGCGAATCTATGAATGACACAAGTGATGGCCACAACAGAGTAAACTGTGGATCCATCAAGAAATAAACATGACTTGATTCATGGCCACGAAAGTATACACTATGGATCCATGAAAGACGAAAGTAAAATCATAGCCACGACCAAGTACAAATGTGGATCTATGTGACTTCACAAAAAGTAGTGAGAAACGGGTGAAGTGCTCGTAAATAATATCCATCGCAACTTGGGAAAGAATATCATTGAACATGAGAGTGATCTTCCCCAAGTTCTTTGTCTGTAATCCAAATGGTATGATTCTACGACATGCAAATAAAGGAGTTGAAGTCAAGCATGGTAGAAACCGTCTAATTACTGATCATTGATGTATATTGTTATCAGACGCGAGGGAGTCCATCGATGACGATGATGGAACTTAAGATACCGAGTACAATCTAGGAAGTGTAAATAAAGGAGTTTAATGCAAACACTCATAGAGTCATTTGAAAGGAGTCAATGATGTGAACCCACTGTCAAAATGCAAGGAGACCTGCCACTGATGTCTGCAAGTCCCAGGTTACTGGTGGGTTTCTAGATTTTAATCCTAGATAATGAGTTGAAGTTGACAGGATGAAATACGTTGAAGTAGGGCCTTGATGTATTCCTCATCAATCGACGCAAAACATGGAAAGATTGATGGTGTGAAAATGATGATAGTGGGGCACGACTGACACAGGGATAGCGGAGATAAACAAGCAGAAAGGGATGGCAGGTGACTAACGTATGTATAACTTCCCTTGAACAAGTATGCACGACAAATGACTTGACTCGGCAGCACTAACTCAAGTGAAGACCGTAATAATTATTCATGGACCGGTGAGGAGAACGTGACACAATGATGGGAATGGTGGTCAAATGAGAGAAAATGGATGACCCGACTGTTGTATGGGGTGATAAAACAGGTGCATTGTTCAAGGGAAACAAAAAGTAGTGAAAACTTCTAGATAATGAAGATAATAAGATGAAAAAACCCTCTTAAAATTCCCCACCATGATCGGTGAGTACCTATTTCTAGTTTTACGAGCTGGAGGAGGATAACATACGCTTGTTATAGCTCATCTGGCGATGAGTCCCTCGACATATTATTAACGAACCTGAGGAAGGAGTGTTTCGGTCCCATGAATGGTTCCTTCGATGTAAATTTCAACAACTCCAAAGAAGGGAAACTCGATGGCCTTTTCCTATTTAGAGGGTCTAAAAAGGTCGTAAAGAAAACTCCATATACTTACCTGTGGATTTTTCTCGAGCCCAGGTATATTTGTGCTCGTCGGTGTTTTCAATTTTAGGTAGTCTGAAAAACTTAAAGAAGACTCCAGGGAGGTACTTTTATCATAAATTTTAGTCTCCTAGGCTCGAAAAAAATTAAAACAATGCGAAGGAGAACTCTCCTACCCACGAGGGATAAGGTGTTCCTTTTTTTGTAAATAGTCCTTCTGGCCTGAAAAAATGGGTAAACGTGTACTAGGTGGACGTCTTTTCAAATCCATGATATGAGTGTGCAAATCCAAGCATACTCGACGATCTTTTCTTTTTTAAGGAATCGAAAAGGAGCTGAAAAAAGACTCCATAGAATGGTTCCATAGCTTATGTCGATAGTGTTCCTGATGAAAATAGGGTTAATATATGGTTCCATGAGAAATAAAAATGATAAATAGCCAAAAATGAAGAAAAATATCTATTTATAGTGTGAACAGTGTTAAAATGAAGCTATATGTGGGTTAAAAAATAGTGTTTTTACCTCATTTTACCCATTTACCTTAGTGAAAATTTGGAGAGCCCTTTTCTTGTTAAAATTTGTAGCGGTGATTGCGGAGCGTGGAACCACATATCTTGTACCTTTCAGCCAACAAACAACAAGTTGGACCTCAACTTACAAAACCCATCTTGCATTTTTGTGTTTCATGCATTTATTTGTTAATGGCGGGACTTGAAATTTTTGAGTCTGCATGCTCGCGACTGGCCTCCTTGCGAGGAGCGATTGAATGCTCTATGTGAAGAAGGAAATAACAACCAGTCGCGTTCATGGTAGAGTTGAGGGGCGACCGATCAGTATGGTCGCGACCATTCGCATTGTCGATAAAAGGAGGTCGCTACCAAACAAAGTGGTCGCGATCGGCCGCCTTGTCTACCCATGAGGGTCGCGACTGAGTGTGTTTTTGACATATTTTGCAAAAATATTTTATGAGTATTGTATATGAATGGGTTCTAAAAAAAAATTGGTGTTTGTGGAAAATGTGAGCAACAATGTTGGAGTGGAGAGAACGCGAACATGAAGTAAATGATAATGTTGAGCTGGATGATCCTCCCACTCTAGATGCTTTGAGGAATTGTGGGTTACTAAAATTCTTCCTTTGACAAAACATGTGAGCTCAGCTAGTCATGTTACATAGGTTGGTCGATATGTGGGATGCATATCAACAACACTTTGTGGTACGAAACCATGTATTAACCTTGGAGATTGAGGATATATACTTTCTGACGGGATTGTCTCATTGTGGTGCCATCGTGGTCTTGGTAGGTGGTAAGAGGGGTGGTGCAGAGTGGTTGGATGACTATGTGGCATGCTACTGTCACTCAGGTACGTAGAAGAGCAACAATAAGTTGTTAATTAGTCAGGTATTGGACTTGAACTTACGTACCGTTTTACTCACCATTACATGGGCGACAGGGAGTACTGGACCGCACTTAGCTTCAAGGATCCAAGTAGATTATGCAGTGATGATTCAGTCCCCTACAGTATATAACTGGTGTGTTGTAGTGTTGGAAAATATGAAGGACCAGTTGACCAAGTGTAGGTTGGGTCGACAAAAGAAATTTTGTTATGAATCCATTTTATTATCTTTCTTCTTCGAGTGAGTGCCTTCATCACGTCCATGGGATGTGGTGGCAGATGCTGGGTATAGAGATCCATCTATGAAGAAATGGGCAGACCTGTTGTCCTGACTCGGGGGGGGGGGACACAATTCCAGTTTGACGCCAAATGTTTTCAATATTGGGATCGCCAAATAGTGGTGATAGATGATTATGCATATCACGGTGTGGACTACCATGACTATCCAGATATGGTTCTCCCCGAGGGGGAAAGATTCAGTGATGAGTTCGGTAAGAAAGATAAATTTTTAGTATATATATTTTTGTTTTGTATTTTAATGTTTTTGTGATTTTATGATATATCAATGATTTTGTGTACAACATAACAAATGATTTGTGATGGGAAGATTGTGCACCAGCACGTCCAACGAGTATGTTGCCACTGAATAGGCGAGGTGAACAACTCGGGATTGGCAGAGGACTGCATGGTAGGATAGCTAATGCAAAGCTCTTGGAATATCTCGAGGAGAATCTTGTGATTTTGACTGTGGGATTTCTAGTGCGACATATTGACGATATACCTTTGTGTATGTAGAGGAGCGTAGTAGGTGCGGGGAACCGGTTTGGGGGGCTTCTTGTTAATTTTTTCAAAATCCCAACCTAGTTTCAGTCTCGCTGATTTTTCAGTCAAATTTAAATGCCAAACTCAGTTTCAGCACTATTTCAGCATATGTTACAGCCCTGTGTTTCAGCATATGACTCAGCACTGTGTTTCAGCATTTGTTACAGCACTGTGTTTCAGCTTCTGCTACAGCACTGTGTTTCAGCATCTGTTACAGCACTGTGTTTCAGCATATACTCACAGCGGTGTTTCAGCATATGCTACAGCCTGGTGTTTCATCATATAAAAAACTTAACAGAAAATAAATTTCAGAACTGAAACATGAGGATTATGAACATCGTTTTCAACGCAGAAATAAAATATCAGCAATATGCAAAACTCAGAAAATATAGACACAAAGAA
>ML803427.1:59004-70499 GCA_009831015.1 Picea engelmannii | reverse complement strand
CATGCCAATACTCTCAGAAATTGCAGCTGCTGTCCTCCTCAATTTCTGTGCACATTACATGCTGTATGACCTCCACAAATCCGTACGGTACGGCCTGTTCTTCCTTGTTGTCTGAAATCCATACTTCTCTTTGCTTTGGGATGTGTTCTCTCCTTCGGCAAATGCTGTCTCTTTTCTCAGCTCAACCTCTTTCTTGCTCTCTCTTGTTCTCTCAACAAGAATGCTTGAGCTCCTCTTGTTCTCTCAACAAGAATGCTTCAGCTCCTCTTGTTCTCTCAACAAGAATGCTTCAGCTCCTCTTGCTCTTGGCATCTCACCAAGAGCCGCTTGGCCTCTCACCAAGATTTCTTCTGCTTCTTACCCAAGAATGGGTGCGCCCACTTGCCTTAATCAACCTCATGAGGGAAGGTGAGAAGTTTTCTAATCTAACGGCTGAGATTAGATTAGATGGGTGGCTGAGATTTGGTGTCTCTTCACTCACCCTCACTTTAATCATAAAGTTATCTTTTAATTTGCATCTCACAAATTAATTTGACTAAGACCCACATTCGGCAATTTCTCCCCTTAGGCGACTAGGGAAGAGAAACACTTGCCTTGGTACTTCATTTTAATTAAAAATTTAACACTTCTGTGGAAGGTCGTGCATGCAGTCATTTTCTATAGTGACCATAGGGCTCCTTGGGATGACTAGTGTTCTTTAGTATGATGGACTTTTGGTGCATTTTATGTTGCGGATATATGGGAAAAAAGCCCAATTTTGTTATGTTATACCAGTTTTGGATATTTTTTGGACACACATTATATATATGGACATATGGATTTGTGATTTTTTCTTATATATATGTGATGAAATGGTTTATACAGTGATTGTTTAATGTAATGAATTTTTAGTGAAGTAGATGCCAATTCAACACAAAATTTTCTAGTGAGTCAGCGAAGGAATTTAATTGTCTTGGTATATTTTCATAAGTGATAAAATGAAATGATCGTTCCAAGAGTCATACCCTTAAATATTTCTGAAAAATAATAATATGTCGAATAGAATAAGTCGCGTTGAGGTGTGAAACGACGAGCTCAAAATCTAGGCGTACTATCAAGTGATGTATGCCCAAAGAAGATGCTTTGGTCATAAGTTCAATGACAACACTATATTTTGCAACATTATTCGTTTCAAGTCCTAGATAGATGCCCCCAGAGCTGACTATATAGTTGGTGGGTGAAAGGATCACCCAGGCAACAAAAGCGATATTTCGAGAGGTGCGACTAGCTCCATCTACGTATCCAAAATAAGGTGAGGGAAACAATGACATCTATAGCTCAATCATTTAAGTAGGATAAGCATATTGACAAATACTATCACATACAAGGAAGACAAAAACAACCATATCATACTATAATACATATGGTACAAAATCACTAGATAGCACAAGGCTTATGCGTAGTACTTTTTCAAGTAGAGCCCATTATGAGGCTCTAGAAGGATATTGCCTTCATAATCAGCTAAATCATAGGATCCTTTTTTAAGAGCGCGTTTGACAACATAGGGGCCATGCCACAAGGGTTCAAATTTTCCTGCGCCTAGTTTATCATGGTCTTGGTCGTAGACCAACAGCAAGTCACCTTCTAAAAAATTTGAGTGCGAATTTTCTGATCGTATTGTAACTTTACTTGCTTTTGGTGGGATTCGTTAGCCACGATGGCCTTGCGACATTTCTCATCAAGGAGAGATAAGTATAGTAGTCATTCTTATTCATCTCAGGTATCATGAAAGAGTTCAACGACTAGCTTAAGCGAAGGAATTTCACATTCAATGGGTAGTACTACCTCTAAGACATACACAAGTTGGAAGGGTGTGAAGCCCGTGGAAGTCTTGGCAGAGGTTCGATATGCCCATAAGGCTGAGAATAACATTATATTATAATTTCATTTATGTTTTCCAATCATCCTTTGGAGCATTGTTTTGAGTACCTTGTTAATGGACTCAATTTGACCATTTTCTTGTGGATAGTAAGGAGAAGAGTGCTCTTGGTCAAAATACAAAAGGGTAGATAACTCAGTGATCATTCTATTACAAAAATGTGATCCATGATCGGTCACAATAGACTTGGGTACACTGAATATTGCAATAATATGATTGAATATGAATAATGTTGCAGTTTTGGAGTCATTAGAGTATGTGGGCATGGATTCTACCAATTTGGTGAAATAATCGTAGACCACAATTATGTAATTATGATCGACATCATAAGAGGGTTTACATGTGGTAAAATCAATGCCCCATTTAGCAAAAGGGCCAATTGCAACAATGGGATGTAGGGGAGCGGGATCTGCACACATTTTCTTAGAAAGTTTTTAGCACGAGTGGCATTTTTGGACTGCATTTATACAATATTTAAATATTGTGGGCCAAAAATTCCCTCCACGTAAGATTTTTTGGACAGTGGCTAACCCAGAAAGATGGCAGCCACATGCTCCGAAGTGGCATTCATTAAGAATTTTTTCTTCTTTCAAATGGATGACAAATCGGTGTAACACCATATCTACCCCATGATGGAAAAGTGTATCACCAACGATGAGGTAGTGTCAGGATTGATGGCGTATGCGATGAAGATCGTCTTTGGACATCTGAGGGTGGAAGCATTGGGTCTAGAGATAAATGAGGATGTCTCCATACCGGGGTTCAGAAGAGTCGATGAGGAACAAAGATTCATCAGGTAATAAATCTTGGACCACTGATTCGTTAATGACTCGGGGAAGATCGGTCATTAATTCTGCAAATACTAAGGATTTGTTGGACTTGGGGGTAGAGAACTCGAGGTAAAATTCTTGTAATAATACAATCTATTTGGAGTAGTGATATCCCAATATATGACGTGACAAGACATATTGCATAGGATTGGCGTCAGATATAATGGTAGTAGTTCGAAGCAGAATGTAATGTCGTAATCGCTGGACAATGAAAAATGTTGTCAGTGCCAACTTCTCAACATAAGGATAATGAAGTTAAGCACCAAATAAGACTTTACTAAGGTAGTAAATAACATGTTCACTATGGTCTTCATCAATTTGGACTAAGACTATTCTGATAGTAAAATCGGATGTCGCAAGATACAAGATAAAATCTTGATTATAATTTGGGTGTTTCAATAGCGGAGTGGATGTAAGAATGTACTTTAGTTGATCGAAATAATTTTGATCTTGTTCATCCCAAATGAATGGGACACCCTTTTTAGGTAATCTCATGAAACCCTTAGTAATCTCTGCGTAGTTGATGACGAACCGTCTTAAGAAATGTGCTTGTCCTTGCAATTTTTGAAGTTTGTTAATAGTAATGGGAGGAGGCAAATTGATAATGGCCTCAACTTTAAGGGGGTCAACTCTAATACCAAACCTGGATACAATAAAACCAAGGAGACGACCAGATTCCACAACAAATATGCATTTGTGTGGATTAAGACGGATGTTGTAATGTCGACAGCGAATAAATATTTGTCGTAGATGATCGATATGATCTTGTCGCTTAAGAGATCTGGTTGGTAGGTCATCTAGATAAGGCTACACGATATGTTTAATGTCGTGGAAAGCATAAGGCATGGCCCATTCGAAAGTGGTACTAGCAGTTTTTAGACCAAAGGGTAACTTTCGATAAGCAAAAGTGCCCCATGGGCATATAAAGGCGATTTTGTGTTGGTCCTCCAGTATGATTTCAATTTGATTATAGCTAGAGAAGTCGTCCATGAACGAGAAGACTTCGCATCTGGAAAAAACATAAATGATCTAATCGATGAATAGGGTGGGGAAATTATCCTTAGGAAAAGCCTTGTTAAGGTCCCTATAATCAACACATACTGGGATCATGCCTTGCTTCTTGGCGACGGGTACGATATTAGAGACCCATTCTGTAAGGGGCATGGGATAGATAAAACCAGCGTTCAATAATTTTTGAACTTCGGCCTTAATTAGTGCGCTTTTTGTGGGTGAACTGGATGGAGCCATTGGATATGTATTAATTTCATGAACAACGATATGTGGGTCAATTCCTTGCATTTCTTCATATGAACATGCAAAAATATCGCAGAACTCTTTAAAAAGGGTAGTGTAACATTCAATCTCTTCAGGAGAGAAATATGCACCTATCTGGATGTGTTCCATGATCCCAGGTTTAACTGAAATATCGATTGAGATATTCTTAGAAATATTTCCCAAGTTTCCTTCTGATGGAGAAGAATATGACGTGGAGGGTAACAAGGACGGGTCTTGGGCATCAGTAGAAACAAGGGTTTGAATATGTGTTTCTATCCTATCTTGATTGGGGAGGAAAGAGGATCGGTGGTGATGGTCTTCCCAAGGTCGGTCTTGAAGAGACATGAATTCCATTATATCTTCATCTTATGATAAGACGAAATCTAGGAGGTCATCCTTGAAATGTTCAGGGGTAACCCAATAAGGAGAGGAAAATTGATTTGGCTCCTCATCCAGTAGGAGTTTAGAATCAGTGTTAGCAAATTCGTATGTTGTCTGGATGGCCGGATATGATAATTCATTTGGGGATAAAGGCATGGAAGCTCCAAAGGATTCAATATTGGAAGAGTGAAGAATTACCCAAGGGTCGAAAGAACCAAGGGATTTACCACAAAATATTGTAGAGATCATATTGATCAAATCTATTTGAGAGGTATCGGGTGCAGGTAAAGGGAAGGTTCCCATCAGGGTCAGATAGAGGCGTATTCCTATACTCTCATATTCAGGTGTTGACTCGCCTATGAATGGTACATTTGTGTTGGGGTTAACTCGCACGTTGGGTGTACAATAATCAAGTTGTTCTATTTTCACTATATTTCCTTGGTGGGAAAAGTGGATAATTCAGAAGACAGTGGATGCCACTGCCTTCATAGCATACAACCAAGTACAACCTAAAAGGAGATTGTAGTCGAGATTAGCATCAATTACTTCTACTTCAATGGACGCGTTTTTACCAGCTAGCTCGATTGGCAGGGAGGGAAAGATACCATGAGGTTTGAAAAAATGTCCATCAAAGTCCTTCAAGATGGTTTCCGATGTAGTAAGTTGTGGAGAGCCTAAGGCTTTCCAACAAGTCATTGACATAATACAAGTGGTCGCACCTTCATCGATCATGGTTTGAAAAAAAAAATTGTTAAGTGAACGAACGGTGATTTGTAATGCAAGTTGGTGTGAAAGGCGGGGTTCACTTTAGTCAATGTTAAAAGAGATAATGTTTGACTCTGATTGATCAATTCCCCCAATGGTTTTTGATAAATATTTTCGTTGGGTCGGACAACTCTGCAATACTTTGAGGGTGGACATGGCACATGGGGCTTGAGTGAGATCCTCCACTATAATATAGTGTTGGGTTTATCGAGCGTTAGGGATATGTGTCATTCGACGAAGTACCCCTTTTGGTGGGGAAAAAATGGGTTCTATACTTGGTTTCTTGAGAGTGAGAGGGCTATTGGATGGGGGTGGAGCTGGAGAATATTTTGATGGAGGATTCCCATCCTAAGAGTCATAATTCTTAGTTCTTGTGGATAACGTCATGGATTTAACCATCAAGATATTGGCGGCTGAGGACTTAGGGTTGCCCCCATGTGGGGGTGGTTGTGTCTGCATAATCAATTGTTGTTGCTGGAGGCGAAGGGTTTTTTAACATTGTAGGTGTAGAAGAGGATGGGCCTTGTTCGAGATATTGATGTATTTCAGTGAGACAAGGACAATCTTTGGTGAAATGATACTTTTTACAAATCATGTAGTGATATTTGGCCTTTCATTTGGGTTTACCCTAAGAATTATTTTCTTGTGTCTTGGGGCCTGACTGCTCAAAAGAGTTTTTCTTTTTCTTATTATTGTTACCATTTTTTTTTCCTCCAGATGGATGTAGTTTTTTAGGTGCGGTTGATTACACCGAATTAACCTTAGAGGTTTGGGAAGGAGGCTGCATTGGAGTGCTTGTGTGGACAGATGAATTGAGATTGGTAGCTTTATTTAATGGGTTGTGTTTCCTAGTCATCTGACCAGATGAATCAATAGAAACAAGACCGATCATACGATCATCATGGGGTCTAGGTGTCGGTTTGGTTGGGTCATTCGATGGTCGAGGAGCATGGGGAATCAAGTCGTATAACGTGCCAAACTGAGAATATACTAAATCTAGATATTGGGAACAAGATATGGCTTGTTCCTCAGTAACGACGCCTTCCATGGCGACATATCGAGCGATAGGTGGAAAAAGAGACTTGGTAAACCAATCATATAATAGTTGGTCTAGGTTTGTGGCTTTAATTAGTCAACATTGATGTCTCCACTCATGAATGTGATCAGAGATATGGGTGGAGGTTGATTGGTGTAACGAGATTAAAAGATCAGTACCAGTTTCATATATGATCGGTAATTGGAAGTGTGTAAAAAATGCCATAGCAAGGGAATTAAATTCGTCAAAGGAGTTATGCAACAACTCTATATAACATTTGGATATGGATCATGTAATATGGATCCTATAAGAGTTCATTGGAAAAGTCGTAATTGGATGGAATCATTCATCAAGGAGTTCGAAGAACACCATAGGTGGAAAGTCATCACGTGATTGTTTGGATCTTCTCCAAGCTTTCCATCGAACTTGGGAATATCGAAAGGGATTTTGGCAAGAATGGGGGGCCAGAAAGGGGAATGTCGTATGGGATCATTAGTCAACCTTGAAAGATTAGGCACATATAAAGTTTCCAAAAACGGAAGTTTTTTGTTGACTTTTGGAAGTGGGTTATGTGGTCCTCCTCCATATGGGTGTTGTTATGGAGGTCCTCCTCCATAATGTGGTCCACCAGGGGGTCCTCCACCATAGGGTGGTCCTCCTCCATAAGGTGGTCCCCCAAGAGGTTCTCCAGGGGGTCCTCCTCCATAAGGTGGTCCTTCAAGAGGCCTTCTTGCATAGGGTGGTCCCCCAGGGGGGCCTCCCCTATGGGGTGGTCCTCTAGGGAGTCCGCTGGGAGGTCCTCTAGGGGGTCCTCCTGGTTGAGTAGAAATTGTGGGATTGGCGGGTTATGGAGGTTGGTTACAAACGATATTAGTTATTCCTGGGTATGGGTGGCCATAAAGTAGGCTAGTGGTAGAGGGAATAGTTTATCCCCATGATGGATGTTGTCCAGTAGCTGGGGGTTGCCCCCCAGTTGGTTGGTGACCCCAGAGAGAATATGGCCCTGAAACTAGGGGTTTCCCCCCAGTGGGTGATTTCCCCCAACCCAATAAAGGTTGGCTCCTGATAATAGGAAATGCCCCTGTTAAAAAGGATCTAGAAGTTGAGGGTTTCCCTTCAGAAAGATGTTGGTCAGACATTTGTCCTGGGTATAGGGGTTGTCCCCCAGTGAAAGGTTGGCTCATGGATATTTGTTGGCCAAAACCCATTAGTTGAATTCCTTGGGGAGATAATTCTCCCGATGAAGGTTGTTGTCCAAAGAGGTTGGGATCGCCTCCTAAGAACAATGGGGTAAAGAAAGGTTTTCCCCCAGTGGGGGGTGTAGAAGGTTGTGTTCTTGAAGGTGGCAGTACAATGGTGGGGACAACATATGATATAGATGTCATTGTTGATGTTTGGGCTGTGGCGATGTTCGGCTAAGTCAGTTGTGGTGTAGAGTAAATGGGGGAAATAAGTTTGAAATATATGGGAGAGACCGGATATGGGGGGGTGAGGGGTGCATGAAGAAGCATGTGATTGATCTGGTTGCAAGAGTTTGAAAGCAAAGTATATGATTGTATCTACTCTAGCGAGGATATCTTAGGGTTGTTTAGGGGTTTTCCTAGGGTCAGATGGACCCGAAACCCTTGGTGGTGTGAAGTAACCTTCTGATAAATGGATCTGCTAGGTTTCCATGCTCATGACGTCTTTAGAAGGTACAAGAGATAGACATGGGTAATTGGTACCAAGTTCAGGTTCTCTGACAGAGTTTACCTGAAGAAGGAGGGGACTGAAAGAGCCAGTCAAGGGTGGATTTGCGGGGAGTACAAAACCCTCTCGAAATTTATCTCCTTTTGGGCATTCAAGCAAAGGGGTAACAACACTTTTGGCTTCAGAGGGATTTTCCTCATGGAATTCCTCTCGAAGGTGATCTTCGGGTGAGTTGGGAGGTAAAAGTTCGTATTGTAGTGGAGGAAAACCTAGCATCCTCCGAGACCTACGCAATTTTTAGTCAGCCAGGATTGAGATATGATAATGACATTCCTAAATCCAACTAAAGAAAATTAGTAGCACACACTAAAAAAATCTAGAAATCAAACAAACAAACCAAAGCTTCTCGCCATGAGCTCACTAGTTGGTGATGAAATCTAACATTGTGGGAACATGTAAGAAGGGGTGGGGATAAGTGGGTGGATTAGTTACATTGGTGGCCTGCTTAACATACTTACACCTTGGTGCAAGCTTCCCGATGATCTATCCGTGAGTTTCCCTCCAAGAAGCCTGAGTGAGTTTGACCAACGTCTAATCCAGGTACATCGAAGACTCCCCTTCGTCGTGACCTTGTGTAAGAGACCTAAAGATTATGGAAACTAATGTTACCAACTCGCAGTCAGCCTCTGGGAGGGTACGGTCGACAGTTGAGTCTAATAGTATGGGCATGATATCAAGTCTGAAATTCCTCAAGAGGACTAAGAAAAAGAGCATCGGAAAAATCTTTAGAGGATCCCAAATGGATTCGGGATTCACGAAGTTCCAAGACTAGATGGAAACAACCGATTCTCAAGAAGAACCCCCAATATACTATCGTTCCACTACGTATGGTTAATCCTTGGAGCAGTAATCTATGTTGCCCAGCAGTACGTGACCTCGTATGTAGCCCCTGTGTGAGAGGGGTTCCCCTCTATGCCTATACGAATGTTGGGTTTAAGAACTCTTTAGTATTCTATGGTTTGTGTTCGTGGTCTTGGAAAATTTTCTCACTTATCTTATTCCAAAGACCCTATACCTAGACTATTGTTGGTGTACTTAGAAAAGAAAAAGTCTAGTTAATTTTATTAATGCGTGTTCTTTTTTAAGGTCATTCTTTAGTCAAAAGGTTGCGTGGAAGTGAAACTTATGATGTGAAAGCAATTGACTCCAAAAGGATGCAAAGAGATGAAATTTGAACAATTTTCCTTATGAATCCTATTTGCGAGAGGGAGAAGAGTATCTTTATTTTTTCTTTTTATAGAAGAAAACACCCTAATGCATATTGATTTCTATGTATTCTTGCAAATGCGACAAAAGGACAATTTTTTCAACCAAACTCACAGAGTGATTTACAAAATTCCCAACCAAGCATAAATTGTTTCAATGATATTTTAAATCACTCTAAATGAAATGTTTTTTGTTTCTTTTATTTTTTCAAATTACATGAAAATGGAAACAAAAATTATTCTTCAGCCTTTGCTTTCAATTGGCAATGTTCAGAAATGAATGCAAAAGATGGAAGAAAAACCAAGCATGCAAATTTAAAGCACACCAAAAGATTTTAAGTCTAAACACCAGTTTGAAAAGTTCTCAAATAATTTGGGAAACAACAAACATTCAAACTAATGAAGAGAGATTTGTATAATGAAATGGTAGGCTTTGCAAGAAAAATATTCTCAGATAGCTATGAATAACCTTCTACTGGACTGAAAGGATTAAATTTGGTCATCTTGTTTGTACCTATCAATGACATAAGATGGCCATGAAAAGAAGATAATTGCATAAATTTCAAAAAAAATTGACGTAAAATCAAGGAGACAGACTTAATATAGGTCTGGAGTGTTGAAGGAAACTAGTCTGAAAGGGTCTAGCTGAATTTTTTGAAGGATAAATCTTCAAAAAAGTAGGTTTAAAGGGTAGGTAGTTCCCTGCAGAGGGAGACAGTGTGACTGGGTCGCGACCCAACATGAGAAACAATGCAACCGAAGAGTATGGTCGCTCCTGGTAGACTTGGGAGCAGAGATGGTCGCTACTGCAAAGGCGAGAAACCGTGACCAGGAAGGCTTCGGTCGCTCTGTGTGGACGGGGGAGTTGCGACCAACGCAGAGAACAAAGAAAATTTTAGATTTGGGATAAGATCTATTAGATCCAAGGTAGTGGTTTCTTCAACTGAACTCGGGAAAGGGAATAACAAAGTATGGCAATTAGATCAGGATATTTTAATGGGTAAAAGATCTCGAAAAGAAAGCATGTAAAGAAGGAAGGAAAGCACATGAGAGGCAATCTCCCCAGTATAGTCACTAGTCTATTGTAGGATTTTATACCCTACATAAGTTGAGCTCCCTTAGGTTATTCTTATACCTAAGACAGGAACAAAGATACGAGCAAAGGATGCTTCTAAACTTGATAATATGTCATAATCTACAAATATATCAATTCTCTACCAATGAACACACAAACTTACATGAACAATCGTTTAGAGGGAAACATCTAGCATATCTTCTATTAACCAAGTAAGCAATATTACAACTTATAGGTGTAAACTGAAGAGATGTCTTTCTTCCAAGATTTTTGCCCAAGCCTTGCCACCAAAATACCAGAGTAACTTTGCTAGTTCTTTCTCCCCTTTTCTTACGGAAATGGCTTGGTTCTTATAGGGATTTAGAGATAAGGCCATATGGTTAATAGGATAAGATCTTTAGGATTATATTGGAAGCCTTCTTGAGACTAAACCCCAAGAAATCAAAGTGAGGTCTTATCCATCGCAACCAAGTCCAAAAAAGGAAGCTTCTAAGCTCGGTCATGACCTAAGCACACAGACAGAGCGACCCGATCGCGACTTGGCAGTCTAGAAAGGGCGACCAACCCCTTCGGTCGCAAGCTTGAGGAAGGATAAGGGTAACCGGAGAGAGATTATACTAGAAACTTAGTGGGAAGATGATGAAAATAGGTGAATTGGGTAGGTGACCTCTAGAAGATGATGTCCCAATGGTTAGGGGGTTAATAACGCTATAAAAACAACATAGTGTTACATCCTTACCCATTTTAAATTATCAAACTAAATGTTAAGAAGGAAAGATACATAATCGAACTCCAAACTAAATGAAGACCATTTTAGTGGTATGTAGAAAATCATATATCATAATGCTTTACAATCCTATCTCTCGTTTAAGAGTTTTGCGATCAATGCCATACAATAGTCGTGTTCATTTTTGAATTATCAATGTTTTAGATCACATCAATATGGTTTATCTTTAAAATAAATTGTAAAGAGAATCTAATCATTAAGAAACTATTTAAATAGAAATTATTAATTTAAATTAAGAATCAAGCACTTAAGTCGAATTTCATTAACAATTTAGTTTTAATAAAGCTTGACCTACATTTTATAATTAATTTATTATGTTAAAATTGATATTGTTAATATAGTTTATATGAGAAGAATAGGTATTTTAAACCTTTTATGATTTTTATACCTTACTAAAGGAATAATGTTGTTAAAACATTTTTTTATTATATATCAATATAAATTTATTATATTTGTTATTAATATATTAAGGGA